>JBAMJV010007866.1:0-63455 GCA_037951105.1 Echinarachnius parma
CATGCCATACATATTGCGAATTCGAATCATACTGGGTGTCAATGATGTGTTTAACATTGTCAAGATCATGTTCATTATCTTGAATAAGTGTCTTACTGAAGTACACAATATGCGGGACGTACTGTAATATGTGCAGAGCGTATCTAGATGAATTCGAACACCATCTTGATCGCAAGGTGCACCCTTCACGCCCTTCATCTTATTACATGTACCTGGATACCATAAAGGTCTATACAAATTGTCTGACTCAGTATTAAAACAAAACAAACTCAATTGCTAAACTAATATGTACAACACCGAAAAGCCTCAGCAAGCCGAATGTTTATTTTTTGTGCACTACACTGTACTCGTGTAACCATGGTAACAACAGCCGATTATGGACAAAAATTTACCAAATCAACAAATATTTATGTTAAAACTTAAAAATAGCAGGTAAAGGGTGTTATTTCAAATGTGATTTGTTTTCCTCCATGTTCACGCGAAAATTAGTGTGTATAATGCGGCTTGTAGTAGCCAGATATATGATTTATTGTATTTCTATTGTTGTTGTTACTATGGTTACAAATGTACACGGTGGTACAAAAAGTTATTCTACGATAAACCTAATTGCCTATTCAAAGTTTTCAACGAACCCTGAACAAGTCTAGCTAACTGTGGTGTTCCGAATAATAATCATGTTACAAACATAATTATCCAGATATGGTCGATCCAACTGTAAAGGACGAGCGCCTCCAATTCGAATATTGCACTAAATAGTGCACTTTGCATGAAGGATTTATTATTGCAGTGACATTTCCGATACTCTATTTTCGTGGATTGCAAACCGATGGCGGCATATTAATGACATAAAAGAAGAAAACTGACGGTTTGCTAAAAAAGGGTATAAACAATATGTCATTATTTAGGAGCATTTCTTGAAGTCCGTAAACAAGAATAACATTCGGCCGCACCAGTGTTCCGTTTATTGGTTGAATGCCCGTGTGCACCGGCCAATAGACGCGTTCCGTTGCTGACCTATCAGGACCGCACTCGCTCATGCGAGAGTGTGTTTGGAGCCACGGTAGAGCATACAAACCGAGTGTCTACATTATATTATATCATTTGACAAAGTATTGCAGCGGCATACGAAACGTCATGATCTTTTAGATTCCTAGTTTGACCATACATTGCGAGACAAACGAATATCACTAGCGATATTATTTCCGATACTATATCCGCATTTAACTTTTCGTTCATATAAGGTAAACACTTGAAATTTTCGAAGCGTATTGCTGATATGACTGGACAGTTTTCTGAAAAGTATTAATTCAACTCCCAGTGCAATTATTGATATATGCTGAATTATGTAAATCAATAATTTCATATTTTTGGGGGAAAAGGCCTAAAATTTGAGTTTGGTGATGAAAATGACCGTGTTACATATCCTGAAACCCATTGTGTTTGACTAATATGACTGCAAAATCATGCTTATTTCAGGTGTTGTTTGAGAAATCTCGCCAATTGTCTATAGCAAGTCAAAACGGCTACTTCTTTGGACGCCATCTTGGATTTGGAGGTGTTCGCAACAAATTTGTTGAAGTAGACCTCTGAATTAATTTGTCTCATTAAAAATGCTTGCAAATAAAATTGGTTTAAACTTGTTGTGGAGATCTGGCAACCTAAGTCCTTAAGGAAGCCACTTGTTCGATGTTGGCCCTCCCCTTATAGAGTAGTAGTAGTAGTAGTAGTAGTAGTAGTAGTAAGTAGTAGTAGTAGTAGTAGCAGGAGGAAGATTAGGATGAATAATAACACAGTCGCAATTTCAATACAGGAAAACATTACATATTCTTTTTAATGTTTTGTTTGCCGATTAACCGAGAACATCGCCCCCGGGGCCCTTTTGTCCCCCTTCCACCCCCCCCCCCCCCCCCCTCCCCTTCCATCCATGGTTATTTTGGAAACATTCATCGGTTCGTTGATGTCATTTACTAAATTTATGTAGGCTATTTGCATTTCCCCTCAATATCTGACTGCGCCTAACGATATGTATACATTTTCCTAAGTAGCAAGTTATTAGAACTTCTTTTATATGAGTGTTTTGTCTACGCTTTACAGGATCTTCCTAAACGCGAATTGATGGAAATAATGGCATCATACTGGAACTTCAAGCTCGATCTGAAGAACAAATCACCCATTCTAGTAGACGTGACCCTTGAACAAAAGAAAGCAAAGTCCGAAAATAGTTTGACATTTTGGACTGACTTTGAAGGTATGTACGCGTAACTATAGTTTAATGTAACTTACACAATATTTATAATGACATTTAAAGACCAATCCGCATGTTTAGGAGTTCGCAGACTCGTTCAAATCTTTTTCCTGGAGATGTTTGAAATTCGGCATACAATAAATATACAGAATAATTATGTAGCACTGCAAGTTGCTGAGGTGAGGGTTGTCGTCTTGGCCGAGGATAGGGAAGTCACGACTCATGTATGAGGATGGTGTGAATGGCATTTTGCATGAACATGCAGATCAAGTTTGAATTTCAAGATAGCTACATAAATAAAGCTTGTTTATGTACTGATCGTCAACTTAACTTATGCAAAGAGGATTTGGCGCCTTTTGAACTAAGCTCATCATTATTTATGCATTGGAATATGAACACAAAACGTTCAACATACAAATTTGAGTTGTCTTATCACCATTGTGTATAATTAGATTCTTAACAAGCCTTTTTATGATATATTTTTTGGCAGATATCCTTAACCAAGAACAGAGTGAGCGCGAATTGCAAGAAGTGACGGATGCTGGAAGCCCTAAGTAAGAAATGTAGTATTTGTTAGAAACAGTCAACATCTGAATCTGTACGGATCATATCTTTATTCTAGGTTTAAGTAAAAGTTGAGTTTTGGTAAAGAGAGTAAATTTTTGGTCAAACTAAAATTGTATTCACCAAAACCTGTACTATTACAAACCTGCATAAAAACTCATTTAAATAAAATAGTGCGCATGCGATGTTTGGTAGAAATAGTAATGAGTTAGAGCAAAGATCCTACATACACAAGATGCTCAACTCTCCCGATTTTACACGGCCGCTGGTGAAACGGAAGCGGAAGCGGTATTTGAGCACATGGAGTCTGCCGCCCGCTAGCGTTGAGCGGGTAAACTCGAACAAGCGTCAGAAGACTTCTGGCGGGTGGCGTACGCTGGCGGGTGTCAACCTGGGAATTTTTGAAATTATATTCAGCGCTTTTACTTTCAAACTATTCTTAATGTGAATAAAAGTATACATTTTTGGAATGGAAAGTATAGTCAAAGAATCCATTTTTTTAAATATTATATTTCACTCAAAATGCTAGCTTTTCTTCTTTTTTTAAAGAAAATGGCAAGAAATATTGGTCAACTTCACTTGTTCGTTGAAATTTTTGATTTTTGAGTTTAAAATGCTAAACTCGCTTGAAAATCGTGATACAACTCTTGAAAGGTTTGTTATATTTTGAATTTAAGCAATTTAAAATCTGAATTGATGAAAAAGGTAATAACTTAATTTTTTGCCTCTTTCCGGTAAAAAAATAAAGCCCAACTCAATCCTTTTGGAAAAAACAAACAAGCCTGATTTTCTAGCAATTTGAGCATTTTAACTCAAATTATTTAAGTTTCTTAGCTACAAAAAAATTTCATTTTTAGCTCATCCGGCCCGAAGGGCCCGATGAGCTTATGCCATGGCGTGGCGTCCGTCGTCCGTCCGTCCGTCCTTCCGTCCGTCCGTCCGTCCGTCCGTCCGTCCACAGTTTTCAAAATGCTTCTTCTTCTTTATTTTTCAACCGATTTTGATTCTGATTGTTTCATAAGATAGGGCTAGGAGGGGGATTTAAAACTTCTACACAGAATCGTGAAATTCATTATATATGCTAATTTATGCAAATTTATTCGAAATCACAAAAAATGCTTCTTCTCCTTCATTTCTTGACCGATTTTGATTTGGTTTGCTTTATCTGGTAGAGCTAACTTTGGTACACTAAACTTCTACACAGAATTTTGAAATGTTTCTCCATTAATTAATTATTGTAATTTTTAAATTATTTATTTATTTATTTATTTATTTATTTATTTTTATTATTTATTTATTTATTTATTTATTTATTTATTTATTTTATTTTTTTATTTTTTATTTTTTATTTTTTAAATTTATTTTTTTTATTATTTTTTTTTTTATTTTTTTTTTCCCATGTCCCTTCTGGGGCATCAAATTTATATTTTTTCACTCTAATTTTTTTTAAATTAATTTTTATGTCCCTTCCAGGGCATCACATTTTTATTTTTTGACCAGTTGAAAAGTGTACCACATGAAATTTGCGATATTTGATGTTGCGAGATGCCGGATGAGCGCTACGTCATTGACGTTCTGGTTTGTTTTGTTTTTGCCATTTTCTTTTAAAGAAAAATATCTATTTTTAGGAACAAAATAAACGGGCCTTTAGCTGCAGCTTAATATCACAGCTTATCATTATGAATATCTCAAGATTTCATTTCAATCTGAGAATTTCATCTCTTTTTTTTCAATGGGATGGGTTCAGTTATGTGAGTATACATTTGACCATGCATGGCCAACGTCACCAAATATAATGAGCTCATTAAATGACAATGGTTTCTTTAATTTATTCAGCGGTTTCTTCAATTTAATCCATAGTTCTCAATAGAGTTTTCACACCTTCCCGGGATCCTTCAGGCTACACAACAGGGGCTGTCAGTTCAAACTTCTAACTCAACATGGTATTTACAGAAATAGAGACGGCTTAGATATAAACTGGACCTCTATTTATTTGGATTTTCATGATTGAAACAACTACAATAAAATTATGACAATACACAATACTGATTAAGAGTTACACTTACGTTACTTATTCAGCTTTCTGGATTTGAGTAAAGCTTTTGACTCTATCAATCACAATATTATTTTACATAAAGAAAAATCTTACGAATTAAGAAGTATAGTACTTTCATGGTTTGAAAATTATCTTAAGCACCGCTATCAAATCGCAGTATATAACAATGTTTGTTCTGAACTGTTACAAGTTACATGTGGAGTACCCCAAGGATCAATTCTAGAACCACTTCTATTCTTACTATTCATAAATAATTCAGTTAATTGTCCCCATACTCTTAAATTTGTGCTTTTTTGCTGCTGATACCAATATTCTTTTTTCTCACAATGATATTAATACCTTATGTCAAATTATAAATAATGAAATGAAACATGTATCACTATATGGTTCAATTGTAATAAATTGTCTCTTAAAGGGATAGTTGAGTTCTGGTAAGGAGAGTACAGTTTTAGTGAAACTGAATTTTAGTACCCAAAACCTGCATCATTACATTACAAACTAATAGTTATAACTAGAAAGGAACACAAAATTACAAATGACTTAGTATAAAGATCAAGTTATCATTCAAAAAGAGCCGTTAAAACGTAAGAGGGCGCTCTCTAAACACTCATCGGTTTCAACCATTTTGAATAAAATATTGTGCATGTGATGCTTTGTTGAAATAGTGATTAGATAGAGAAATAACCAACAACTATTTAAATACCTATTTTGTAACTTTTTGAAAAGAGGAAGCATTTTTTTGAATTTTTAACGGCTGGTTCAAAATTCTCTAATAAACCCGGGGCCCCGGGTTTATTACAAATTGTTATATTTATGGGTATTTCAGCCGTTTCTGAACCGATTTTGATCAAACAAAGATGATTTTATTATTTAAATATTATGCTCTTTCAAATTTTACACTCAGTTTTTCATTACCTCACAAACCAATTAAGTAGTCTAGCGCCCTCTCTACCAAACTCAACTTTCCCTTTAATACTTCTAAATATAATTTCATTTACTACCATCATAAGCAAAGTGCTATTTCAAATGATTCAATAAATTCCTTAATAATTAAAATTAATGATATTCTAATTCAGCGTGTTCAATCAACTTATTTCTTAGGTGTAATTATTGACCAACATTTAGCCTGGAAAGATTATATACTTGCCATTTCAAACAAAATATCAAAGAGTATTGGTGTCATCAGTAAATTAAGTCATATCTTTCCCCAAAATATATTGATTTTTATTATATAATACCATGATCCTGCCAATGTTAATGTACTGTAATCAGCGCTCACCTGGAAACTTTACCCGCTCACCGCTAGTTGGCGCACTCCTTCAAACTCCCACAATTCCGCGCGTTAGCGTTTCACTTTTTGACCGAGAGTTGAGCATCTTGTGTATGTAGGATCTTTGGTTAGAGAGATAATCAACGACTATTTAAAAACCCTCATTTGTAAATGTTTCAAAAGAGGAAGTATTTTTGTGTACGTCTGGTTCAAATTATCGAATAATTGTGGGGCCCAATTAAAAATTACTACACATGGTTATGTTTATGGATATTTCAGCCATTTCTGAACCGATTTTGATCAAATAAAGTTTATTCTGTCATTTAAATTGTATGCGCTTTAGATTTCGATACTCAGTTTTACATTATCTCACAAAATCATTATTTTTTTGTGTCGCGCCCTCTATACAAAAACACAACTATCGCTTTAAATGTAGTTCATAATACATAATTTGGGTTGAGCTTCCTTTAAATAAGAACATAAAAACATGGGTCTACAATAACAGGAAACTAGACAGAAATAGTTAGCTACAGTGCACTATGCGGGAACTGTTTGAATTCCGAGCTGTAAAACTGTCGTTAAATCAAAACGCCGCTATTTATTCACCTGCAAAGTGTAACCCTTAACAAAAATCACAATCTTTGGAAATATAACATTCAATACAAAGATTGTGAGATTTGAACGCCACGTACTTTGTACTATTTTACGAGTATGTACGTTTTATAACGGCCACAGGCGTAAATATGTTAGTAATAGGGGGAATTAATCATTAGGTCACCCACACGAATGTCGATATCAAGTGAACTCATATATTAAATTAGTATATTTCCCAGATAAATAGTATGTTTAAAGAACATAATCGTTTATTTACTCCCAAGTTTAGTTTATTAATAACCAAATATATTTCATATAAGGATCACACCAGCTTCATTCGGCTTGTCCGATGACGTCATTATGACCTTCGCGAAACAAGTGCCACATGGAAAGCTTTATGATCTTGGGAACAAGCTCGGGTTTACCTACACGGAGCTGGACAACATGTTGGAGAAGCACCAGAAGGACAGCGCAGACGCTGCGAGGGAAGTCCTCATGGCGTGGAAGAATAAACATGGAGATGGACCCGAGGAGAGGAAACTACTTCAGGACATCTTCAAGGAGACCGGAATGGGATTACTGGCCAAGAGGCTCGGGTCAACGGAAGCTCGAACATCCGAATCTTCACTACAAGAAAGGTCGGCCGGACTACCACATCTTGACCTATCAAAACCCAGTACATCAACATCGTCAGCTGAGGGCAGGTAGTAGTTTTCATTAGGAGTGTACTTTACCATTTAGGCGGACTGCCTGTGGTTTTAGGTTCTTCATTGTGTCGCACTATAGACTCTCAGGTCCGTTTGTAATGGTGTTAGGGGTAGTTAATTTGTTTAAAGGATTCTAGTAACATTGTCGAAAACGAAAACATTTACTCAGAACGGTTGTGGTTCTGTCATTCTTCTTGTATTCGGATTATCAATATAATCATAGAAGATCGAGTTTTTATCGAATTTCCTTTTCATTGATTGAAATGCTCACATTTTGTATTACCGCCTGAAAGTTTTATCTGTGTACAAAGTCCAATGAAATCGGAGTTTGCGAATATCACTTTGAATTTTCGCTCATTACTCGGCGATTTAACAGACATTTAACTTGGAATGTTCACATATTAGTTAAAAGACATATCAGATCACAAAAATACGCATACTATCAACCATTCATCACTATTTGCACATGCCAACAAAGTTACTAGATCCCTTTTAATGATTAGACATCGCAAGCGTTGTTATCACAAGCAAATTGTTATCTAGTCTTTGAAACAGCTAATCATTAGATAAAGAGATAATGATGATGATATGGCAGCTGTGCAAATAATTTCGCACGAGCATGACTGTGCCCAGATATGAAATGTTTTCAAGAGTGCAAGAAACCCCACAAAAAGAAAAATGGCATGGCTTCGCGCGAATTTGAAATTGCCAATATCTTGTAATTGTCGAAACCCTGAGGGTTGAAACCAGGGGAAATGCATGACGTCACACTGCGACATGAGATATCATCAACATAATGAATTGACATCTTTCCATTAAATCTGCTCACTCATCTTTATAATGTAATTTAATTACCAGTGTCATTGTAACTATTTGTCCCAATTCTTTCATGTCTTTACGATGCTTACACACATTGCTATATAGTTTGTACACGTAACATTCTGTATGACCAAGGAGGTATGAGAAAGCCTTGGTATGACACATATTAATCTATCAGGTATCGTACAATTAAAAAAATGCACACAGTACGTATTTCTTCCCTTGCTCGTGAATCCCACCATCGTGCAACCTTATCAAGCAGAGGAATTGACTACGACTTCCGTTGTGCGCTATATGCTCCAGGCAAAATGCGACAATTAAGAGCAGGTTGATGGACTCAACATATGTAAGTGCTAGTCTCTAAGCAAGGAATCATTTGTATAATGGCGTTCTGATATTTTGTTGTGGCCTTGAGTGAATAGCTACCTCGCCTCTCACTAATAACTAAAATAATGCGAGGCAGGCGGTTTGTAAATACTTGTTCATTTTAAAGTCAAAGTGAGTCGTATAAAGATACTCTTCAGAATTGGTGGTGGTTGCTAAATCAGTTTGTACTAAATTTAATTCACACGTGCCATTTTTTTTTTTGTGGCAATTGTCAAGTGTCAATTTCGTATTATGGCATTTGTTGCTTTTTGTTTGTACTTACTATAATACTTGGACAAATAACATTTTAATTATTCGAAGGTAGCTAATTTTTGTATGTAAATGCTCAATATGAACGATTTCATGTTCTCGCATGTATTGGTTCTGATGTAATCATTACTGTACTCAAGCGACTGTTAAAATTAGTGACATTTTATGTTTGTCAACTTTGCATGGTAATTTTCATTGTCGTTTCGATTATTATTGCCTGTTTAATTACATAGTGTAACTGTTGATTTATTGTTCCCCGTATAACGTTTTAATTTATCTCATGGCATAAAATATATTGAATAAATGTAATATGTTACCATAGGCATATCCTTCTTGTCTCGCGATGATTATGTTTGATTTGGGTTGTTTGTGTCAACGAATTATAATGTAGGAAAAACCGAATAACCGTATGGTTGTACTATGATAATACAAGTAATACGTGCTTGAACCTGTGTTTGTTTGCTTTTTTAATCATTTCGATTGATTATGTGTGATTTGTTGTAAGCGGATATACTGTAGATACATTTGGAATATTATGCGATACATTAAGTTACAAGTGCTATCTGTAATTTAATCAACCATAACACAACTTACTTTCATATCGAATGTTTGTACAATGCAGCTTATTGGGCATATTTACAGTTTAAGTATTGCTCATAATGGCTTATATGCAGCTACCTATTTTTTAAAACTTGTATTATGTGTTATAACAATGCACGAAACTTCAATAGTTTGTTGTAATATACAAATTGTATATGATTACTGCCCATTTGTATAAGTCATCTTTCATATACGTGTATATGCGGGTTCGTGGCGGAGAATTTCATCTTCCAGTTCGAGGCTGGCCTTCTCTGCAACGGGGTTTTTGTTGGGGTTCTTGGCATGGCCAAGTTCTATCGGAGTGTATCACGACGTTCATCATCCAGGAAGCACGTGGCTGAGTAATAAGTTACACATTCCCTGAGCAAGAGGATCAGCTGTCTGGAGCGTTTGAGAACATCCGCCGCAAAACTAGTTCCCACGACTGCTGGAGGATCACTAGCGGACTGAGAGTCAACCGTGCGTGGGGCGTTGCGTAGGGACGTACACTGGTGGCAGCTCTCTGTGACAAGTGTTAGAGCAGTCCATGTCCAGCCCCAAAAAATGGCGATTGACAACTATTTTGAGCTGGTGACGAGTTGGGTGCTCAAGCTGGAGGTGAAAGGATGTAAGGAGACCGTCCAGGACACCACGAGGTACAAAAATACATTCGCGTGGGGATGCGAGAGACTGTTCACGGCGAACAACCAGGAGCCCGTCCTTAGCGATGGTTGCGACGCGGAGATACCTCTTAATATCCCGTATATTGGTGAGCTTCTTGGAGGGCCGTGGGCCTTGGTGGAGGTAAGCATGTGTGCGCCTCAAATCCTGACACTCTGACTGGATGCTCAGCCAAGCAGGTCTGGAGCTTGCAACTGAAGACACCTGCAACTCTAGGTTTGCCCTGTCTGGTGACGTACAAAGTAGCGCCAATACCATGCTTTTTGACAGCACCATCTGTGACGATCCAGAGCTGTTCAGAGGGGCGGGGGAGGGTGATGGTGCGGGGGGTCGCCAGGGCATCCTGCGCTGTTTTGAAAGCTGCACGAAGGTCATCTGTCCAGGAGATACGATCGCTTGACTGGCGGCCCGCAACTAAAGTGTCGAGTGGAGTGAGGAACGATGCGCATTGTGGGAGAACACGTGCAAGCATTTTGTATGCCCCAATGAAGGAACGCATGCCTTTGACTAATGTCGGAGGGGAGCATATGGCAAGGGCGGCAATGCGGTGAGGACTAGCGTGCAATGTTCCTTGTGACCAGATTCAACCCAGGATTGTCGTGGATTCGGGGCAAACGACTGTCTTGGACGCTGAGAGGCGCAACCTAGCCTGGCGGAGGGCATGTAGGACACGGGCCCAGTTCTTCATGAGCTCTTTGGGGGTCTCACCACCACAGAACAGATCATCGGTAGGGTGTTGCAACACCACAATACTTCATTGACGCCTATGACAGGGGGATCTGGTAAAAGGCATTAGTGAGGTCTGTGGCAAGGATGTGTTTCCAATGGCCAATTTTTCGAAGTGTGGAATCGACATCGGGCATGAGGGAGGGCTGCGGCTTAGCATATCGCCCAACGTCAGCGAAGGCGATGACAAGGCGAAAGCGTCCATTGGCTTTTTTCACCAGCAAGGATGGATTCAGGTATTCCACGGATATTCCTACATCCTCAGGGCGGGCAAACACACCTTGTTTCTCAAGTGCATCAAATCTCTCCTGAAGATCGACCAAGGAGCCACGTGAGTAGAGGGGAGGGGGGGGGGGGGGGGACCTTTGCGCTGAGGGGGCTGAACAGGCCCCATGTTGACAACAGCTTCAAATGGGCCAACAGCACCGTTATACCCCTTGAAGGCAGGGTCGAAAACATCATCAAATTCAGCATGAAGGGACTGGAACTCATGGCGAGTGTGTTCAGGGAGGACACTGCTAGGATCGAGAGACACTGCATCCGAGAAACGACCGTGATTGCTACGCTGTGGAGAAGCATCCGTGATGGTGGTTGGTGTTGTGTCAGACAGAGGTTCAGGCGGCACATACACAGGGCGTACCTGGCAGAAGAGTTCATTCCTACGAATAACCTTCGGCTCTTGGGTGAGGTTACGAATGCGCACCTTGCCTGCTACGCTTGAGACCATACAGGGGCTGGGCCATGATTGGTCAGGGGAGTTCATGGCCTTCTGATTTATGACTCGGGGCTCAAGGGCAAGTGTCTCATACGGCGAGAGTTCAACAAATTTACCAGGCCACAACACCGTGGATTAAGGGGGAGGACGTAAGACATGTGCGCGGCGGACAGCATGTGACGAGCTGTCGAGAGGCTTACAGGACCCATATGGAATGACTATGTCATCACCAATGCAAACCTGACGCTTGGCTGGGCGAACTGAAACGTCATTGTGTTCCATAAATGGTGTGCCGGCGAGGACATCTACATCCAGATTGTCGATGACAAGGCCCTCGAAAACGAACTCTTTACCATCACGGGTGAAAGTAAGCTTTGTCTCACCGACAACATCAAGAGGGGAAGACCCGTCAGCCTGGTGGGCAGACTGTGAACTAGGATTGATGGCACCATGGATGGACTGCACCGTGGAGGTCTTAATCATGTTGCCCGTAGCCCCACTGTCAACAGTTACACGCACAACCTGATGGCCACAAAACACGTCAAAGTAAGGAGACTGGCGAACCTGGACACGCAGAGCCAGGGATGTGCTATCACTATCATCCTTGACCGTAGCAGCCTCTGACGAGTGAACTTGTTCTACCCGGCACAAATCATCGATGTCCTCATCAGATCCAAAAATATTTGCAACCTGACGCGCCTTAGCAATAAAACGTCTATTCTGCTCAGGAAGGTATGTGCACTCGCTTAGATAGTTATTGTCAGCGGTGAAGAGTGGACGTGTTTTTGCGGGGCTCCTGAAATCGGCTTTTTAATCTTACTCATAGGAGGATTACAGATTGAAATTAGCATGGAAAGATCGGCATTGACGCTCGGAACCTGATTATAAGCGTGTTATTTTGTTCTACTCATTATTCTTTTGAATAACATTGGTTTTGCATTTAAAAAATTGAGTTTTTCTGTTGAAAAATTCGATTGATAACATTTGTTTTTTCTAATATCGCGCTGTTTTGACTTGCTTTGACAACTCCTGCGCTTTTCTTAATTATGCGCCTGGAACTGAGAATTCACCTTGGAGACTGCGCTCTTTGATCACGACGCGGTGCCCTGATTGATGACGTCACAATGGCTAATGGGATCGAAAATCTCAAGGTCAAACAATTGAAAGCTGAGCTCCAGAATAGAGGACTAGATAAAAAAAAAAAAAGGAGTGAAAGAAGTGTTGATACTGAGACTGAAAAAAGCGATTGCCGAAGAAGATGAGATCAAAGCCGATGTGCCACTGAGAGAGAACAAACCGGTGAATGACAGCGATGATATAAATGAGGATCTCCTCTTAAAGATCCTCCAAGAGGTATCGTGCGTCAGCAACAGATTGCGGAAACTAGAGGAGACAATCAGTAACCAACTCTCTTTCTTATCAGACCACGTTACGTCACAAAACAGTGAAATTAGACATCTCAAAGATGACAAGAAGGGTTTGGAAACTATCTCGAAAGAACTATCAGGAAAGCTCAGTGAGAAACTACAAGCGCAATTACCACAACAAGCAGAGACATATATGGCTACCATTCCAACATCGAATCAATTTGGTGTTTTCGAGGATAAACAGAAGCTGCAAGCACCAGAGGCACCGGCAGATACCACATCAAAGTTGACGATTGACGAGCAGCTGATGGAGTATCGGGAACGACGACGGGCAGATGTTGCACAGCAGAGCTCTAAGGTGCCTTATGATGCCGTTGTTGCAGGCGACTCGATGGTGAAGCACATTGATGGGAGAAGGCTGTCTCGCAGAAAACGGGTCAGCTGCCTGGTGAATCCAGGGGCCAAGGCAGAGCATCTTTCGCCTACGGCGGTGTGCGGAGACCTAAAGAATGGTGGTGATGCGATCATTCACGCTGGTACGAACAACAACGTGGAGAGTCCCCAAAGTGTCTGCATGAAGATCGAGTCCCTGGGAGTCGCGATTTCGTCAAAAGGAAGGCGAGCCTGCCTGTCCAGTGTCATCCATCGGAGATGGGAAACGGAGTATGAACGGAGGAGGGTAGATAGCCTCAACGTAGCCCTGAATACGACAGCAGAGGAACGAGGATGGGGGTACATCGACAATGCCAACATAGGAGAGCGACATCTAGCTGATGATGGTGTTCATCTCAATAGATCCGGGCAGTCGGTGTTTGCGGGGAATCTTTCCCGCTACGTGAATCGACATCAACGGTATCAGCGCAGTTTGCAGGACGACGGATCGACTACTCGAAGCCAAGACGAATGGGCCAAGCAACGCGGGGTGACTGCTTCAGCACAGCAAAGACGCTATTCAGTTGTTGCTGCCGGCAGACAAATCCTGTGCAATGGCACAAATATCTCCAGTTCGTGAGACGAGCGATGGGAAACCGCTGAATGAGACATCGAACAGTTCACAAGCAAGTACAAATGAAAATAAACCGTCAATAAGATATAAACAATTTCCATGCGGTTTATGCAATAACTCTGTAAAAAAAACCCCAGAAGGTACTGCTTTGCACAGAATGCAAAAGATGGATTCACATTTACTGTGCAAGTGTACCTGTTGAGTCGTATAATAACATTTCAGAAAATGTTATAAATTGGAAATGTCCTGCATGCTTACTCAAAGAATTGCCATTTTACGAAGAGAACATTTTTGAGTCACGTGAAAAAACATCAAATCGAACTTTAAAATGTAAAAGAATAATCGATGGAGTGAAATTTGATATGCTGACTGACACAGGTTTAAAATGTGTTCAGTTAAATATTGTTAGTTTGACTAAAAATTTGGATGAACTAACATTTATGCTGTTAGGAAATGATATTCATATTTGTGCTCTAAATGAAACTAGACTTTGTACGAACATTACTGACAATGAAATTAATATACCAGGTTATTCAATCACACGCAAGGATAGAAACAGGAACGGCGGGGGGTTGCTATTTATGTGCATGATGATGTAAAATACAAGGTTTTAGAAGACATATCTTTGATTGATTTAGAAGCAGTTCTCATAATGATTGAAATTAAAAAGGCCCAGCCAGTCATATTCCTGAATTGGTACAGAATAGATGTCTTGAACTCGTATGAAAATATATTGTTTAACATCACCCTTTGAATTACAAACTAAGAAGTATGATCAATTTAATAAGATAATATGGTCTATCTTATGTAAATACTGCTCACTGTACTAGAGTAACTAATGAGACTGCTACCCTCATTGATCATATATTAACAAACGGTGTAGATATGGTTAAGTCATCTGGTGTTCTTGAAGTATGCTTTATGTGATCATTATATTAGTTACCTTATATGGAAATCACCCAAGTTGACTACTCATAACCCTAATTACATAACATTCAGAAAGTCTTGTGGTATTGACTGGAATGCATTACGTAATGATTTAAGAAGGTTTAACTGGAGTGAAATTGAGATAATTGATGACTTAAACGATGCGGTTAGGAAATGGGAAGAAATTATCATATCGGTTATTAATAGACATAATCAAAACCAAACGCATGCGAAAGAAAATTTCTCCATGGATGAATGAAACAATATTTAATTTGATTAAGAAACGGGATGCAATGAAGAAGAAAGCAATTGATAGGAATAATAATCAGTTATGGAAAAAATATACAAACATGAGAAATAGTGTTACATCCATTGTTAGAAAAGAAAAGCAGAATTATTATAAGAAAAAATTGTCTGAATGTTCAAATAAAAATCAGACATGGAAAGGCATGACCCCTACGTGACCCGCGCTAGCTACGTGACCCGCGCATAAGTACTAATGTGTGAGCGTTTACCAAGCAAAATACCCAAACATCGCTTAAACTGACTACATGTAATTATATATTCTTTCTTTTTGAGATCTTTTTCCGTGACATACGTTAACAAATGTCGGCTTCACAATACCTTTACGACAATTAGTACTATATTGTTGTAATATTATGCTAAATCAGTTGAACTCCTTTATTGACCGATATATAGTTTAAATGGAGGGACGCATTCGTTTTTCATTCGTAGAATCCAAATTAGAGGGCTGTTCGCTCTGATTTTTTTTTTGCGTGTTACATTGATCCCCATCCGTCAACTGAAAGCTGTTCAGACGTTTTGTAAAAGTGGACCTGTCCCTTTAAATCATTTCTTCCAAATAGTAATAACGCAAGGTTGAATACTCCAATCACTGATGATTCTTACATTCAAGCATATACATTCAATGATCATTTTGCAAGTGTTGCGAGTAAATTATTGAATAATCAGAATGATACAAATAGACTTTCCTATGTGTGTAGGTCAATACCATGTGATGATATATTACATTTTAATGTTGTATATGAGGCTGCTGTAATGATTGAAATACGAAAATTAAAGAATAAAAAGGTAGTTGGAGTTGATGGGATATGTATACTCATTCTCAAAACTTGTGCTGATATTTTGCTTAAATCTATAACGCATTTGATAAATAAATCAATCGTGCATGGCAAAGTACCTAGAGCATGGAAAATTGCAAAGGTGATACCAATTCATAAAAAGGGTGACAAATCGAATCCGGATAACTACAGACCAATTTCGTTATTGCCATGCATAACTAAAGTTCTCGAACGAGTTATACAATTACAATTGTTACATCACCTTCAGACGTATAATATTCTTGTACCTGTGCAGTCTGGATTTCGAGCAAAGCATTCTACTGTAACTGCTTTGGTTAAAGTAACCGATGAATGGTTAATGGCAATGGACAAAGGTGTGTATACGGGAATTTTGTTTGTAGATTTGCGTAAAGCTTTTGATATGGTTGATCACGCATTGCTCCTTAAAGGGAAGTAGTAAATTTGTTGACATGTGCAAAAAGGGATGAATGGTTGATGTAATGTATATTGTTGTTATATCATATGTCCACAGGGTATTGTGTGAAAATTTCAAGTCAAATGGACATTGCATGGCCAAGTAATGACCAAAAATGCAAAGTGATATTCGGGTAATATTCACTAACTCACTGCACTCACTTTGTACACGATAAGAAAAACTCTCCCGGAGTTTTTCTTATCTGAATACTTCGATCGTACATATCTTTGTAACGAAAGGGAAATTTGAAAAACCTAAACCTGTCCCATGATTTTATTGTTAATACGAATACAACAAGGTATGAGGGAACCACTAGAATTAAAATTTTATTTTGAGGATTTGGACAATGTTACTAAGTCCCTTTAAGAAATTATCGAGTATTGGTGTAACAGGCACAGCCTTAAATTGGTTCGAGAGTTACTTATATGTGAGAAGAATAGTAACTGTAGTAAATAATGCTACCTCTAATGAAAGAAGTTTATCTCATGGTGTGCCACAGGGCTCAAATTTAGGTCCTTTATTGTTTACCATATTCATTAATGATCTACCTGATATATTCAAGCGATCTTCAGTTCACCTCTATGCTGACGATACTGTTATATATTTCTCCCATGGAGATGCTAAAGAGGTTCATTCTGTTCTTAATAGTGAAATGCTAAAGTTAGATGATTGGATGCGTACAAATAATTTGTTTATAAATTACACTATAACTGTTTGTATGCTTTTTGGAACAAGATATATGTTATCAAAGTGTAATGAAATTTATATAAAGATTAGAGATATATGAATTGAACAAGTTAAAAGCACAAAATATCTTGGAATTCACATCGATAGAGAGTTGAAGTGGGATATGCATATTGGAAATATGTGTCAGAAAAATTGGTAGCCTTGTAAGCTTTCTTGGTAGATTACGTTATACTATAAATTAATCTAACCTGAATGTCATTTATAAATCTGTTATACTTCCTCATTTTGAGGATGGAGACTTGGTTTGGCAATCTGCTTCAAAATCTTCTCTTTTGTTATTGCAAAAATTACAAAATAGAGCGGGTCGAATCATAATGAGAATTAATCCGTATTCTCATATATCTACAACACAACATGTTCATGATACTCTGGTATGGGATTTTCTCGACAAACGTTATAAGAAACACTTGTACATAATGATGTATAAAGTGTTACAAAATTTAACTCCTAATTATATGCTCAATAATATTTCATTGAGAAGTACCAATTATGAATTACGTTCGAGTCAAGTTATGAATTTGCCTAAGCCTATGTCAAACTGTTGTAAAAGAACGTTCTTCTACAGAGGAATTTCAGTGTATAACCAATTACCAATTGCAATTCGGAATGCTACGAGCTTGAGATCATTTCAAACATTTTTAGATGAATATATTCCATAAAATTGTAAATATTTGCAGTTCCCTGTTTTACTTTTTTTTCTCTCTCTTTCCTTAACTCTCATGGAATTGTTCAAATGGCGTTGGAATTATGTGTTCCTATTAAGTGGAAGTGTTTATATAATGTTTGTCACCAATTTTAATTTAGTGTACATAATATGAAATAATTTATGAAATTATAATTTCTCTATTTTGCAATCATTGTATATAGACGTTTAATTGTATATACTGTATCTAATTGTGGGACCCCAAGGAAGAACAGCGTTTTTTTTTTTTGTTTTTTTTTTCTGAATTGGGTCATCCCCCGTTGCACTTCATTGCTGTATTTATTGTTGTGATTTCGGAAATAAACAAACAAACAAACAAAGATTGTCTGGGCGATGCGCTTCGCGGCAGAGTGGGCAATATTTGCTGGTGCGCTGGGGATGCGGGCGCGGAGCTGTGGGTTACGGCGACCGCGCGGCATGGAAGGGCGCTGGGAATGCAGGGGAGGAGACGTCAGGGTGCGCATTGCGCGAGAGCTCTCCGAGGTGTAAATTTCGTCCAATAGGCTGTATAGGGCCTGTGAAATTTCGGGCTTTAATGAGGCTAAAGTCCGAGAGCGTAGCTCTGTTCCATATCACTGCTTCACAAGGCGGGGAAGTTCTGAGTTAATCAACTGGAATCAGTGAAGGACAACGAAATTCTCTATTGTGGGGGTTAACTCCTCGTCTTCTTTCACGCGGTCACCCTGGTGTGAGATACCGCCAGTGACAGTAAGCAAATTGTCCTCGACAAAGGCTACAAGCCTCTGGAAGAGGTCTTCAGGGCACTCGTCGGGCTCAAGCTTTATGTCGGTAAAGTCTAGAAAGTGCACCTGTGCTTTGGAAGCCGTATTTTGCCCCATATGTCATTCAGTGAGGTGGCATTCTTCACGATATAATTCCTAGAAATGACAGGACAGAAATTGGCAATTTGTCCCAACATAAGATCTAGCATGCTAGCTTTCTGGTGGGCTGATTTTTGAGATTCTGCAGGGACAGAGAGTGGGTCATCGGTGAAGCCCCGAAGGGGTTCAGACTTAGTTTTATTTGCCCACAAACAATCATCGCCCAGAAAAGGGGTAAAATTGGAGTCAAGGGTAAGTGTGTAGACTAGGTTCTGTCTCCAATTCTCGAAAGAAGTCACCGTTTCATGCTTGGTTAGGCACCATTGTTTTGGCGCTATTGGGGCTGAAGCCATTACGGAAGTGAATGGGTGGGACTACAATAAAAACATCATCGAACTTATACCAACACAATGCAGTTGGTCAACTAGAGAATTTACTTAGCTCAATCGTCTCTCTGGGCAGGTGAAACCACTTCCAATGGGTATGGCCGTTTCCGACGCTGCCACCACGCAATTAAGAAGACACTAGTCAAGGTTCATTTGGGTAGACAACCATTTATTAACGGCAAATGCAGCCGACCAAGATAACCAAAGCGATGAACACGGAACACGACTCGCCGAAGGTGGCGCTATGCATATATAAACACTAACGACACTGGGTTATTAACATTAATCAAACACTGGCGAAGCACATAATCATATAGATGAAGCTTATTAAAAGCTTCGTTAAAAAGCTATGTTATTTGATTAAGGGGGACTTATTTTTTTTTTTGGTTTTAATTGATCAGTATTATTGAAATAAACCCAACAAAAAAGTAAGTCCCCTCCTGATCAAAATCACGTAACTTTTTAACCAAAATGTTTTGAGCAGAATAACTTGGCGGGATTGTTCCTACACTTATTGACTAACTTCTGTGTGAAAATGAAATTGGTCCGTCGAGTCATGCATGAGTGACCACACATCAAAGGCAAAATTGTCACTTTTTTATTCTTGTGACTTTTGAAAGGTGACATTTTGGCCTTTAATGTGTGCTCACTCATGCATGGCATGGCGGATCAAGTTCAGTTTCAAGGAAACGTTAGCCAATAAGTGTGGAAACAATTCTGCCAAGTTATGTTCCTCAAACCCTATATGTTAAAAAGTGACGCTATTTTGATTAGGGGGGACTTACTTTTTTGGTTGTGTTTAGGCAATCTGTGTGTGCAATACCCCCATGATCGTGGGTGTCTTTTCAGCTAATTCAACGATGCGTGCAGTACCCATGACGATGTGTCACTGTTTTGTCTGTGCAATATTCCAGTGGGAATTTCCACGACTCGTTTGAAAAGACTATAATAGTTGTGTACATGATCATAGGTGTATATTCGTGCTCATTCATATCTTTATTTGGGACGACTCCGTTAGTATGTCAACAATTTATATACAGCCGCGGCCGTACTGAAGACAAGTAAATATTTCGTTCGAAGATCCCTCATCCTCTGATTACTTGACAAGGTAACAATGTATTCATTTTAATTATCGAACTCACATTTGTAGAACAATTTGAGGCTGCTGAGCAGATTACTGCATCAAATTATGATATTTCATTTAAAATTCAATGAAAATCACTTAGAGCGAAATTCGCATTTGATTCACTTGATGTTAAGGTGATAGTAAAATAAGAATGAAATTGATTTTGGTTGTTCAAATGTTTCCCTATTCATGGAAATTGTTACGATTGCATGAAAAGCGTTGCGGAACGCTTTTTAATTGAATAAACCTCAATGGGCAGAAGGTAATAAGAGCTATCAATGATTTTCATATAATAATAATAATGTTTCGATTTATATAGCGCCTAATATGATTGATAATCATCTCTAAGCGCGTTACAATGATAATATTACCCCCGGTCATATGATACACTGCAAACCAGCACAGATTGTGTTCACCATCTCCACTCCCTGGGGAGCATTCCTTCCAAGCGCTCATGGGCTCAATATGATCGTTCACATAAAGACTTTCACCTCCTACCGGGTTCCCATTTATACACCTGGGTAGAGAGCAGCAATTGTGGATAAATTGTCTTGCTGAAGGACAAAGGCAGTGGGCAGGGTTCGAACTCTGGATCTCATGATCGGAAAGCGCGCGCTCTATCAATCTTGCCACACCACATCCACATAATATAGCAGTGTTTTTGGTCAACACAACTTTTGAACTTTTCCACACATTTGGAACATTTGTGCAATGATATTGGTATTATGACTAATCAAAGGCTGACATATATAATGTGATTAAAAAAGAGCAAAGAAAAATGATTCCAACGGGATTCGAACCCGAGACCTCCGGATTGCTAGACCGGTGCTCTTACCGACTGAGCTATAGAAAACCCTATGACGGCTGTGTCATCCTTCGGGTTTATGTCACGTTTATAATAGCTTCTGACCACTCAAGCAATGAATAATTAAGGGGTTTCAGGGACGAGCGCCGTTATAGGGATTTCTATAGCTCAGTCGGTAAGAGCACCGGTCTAGCAATCCGGAGGTCTCGGGTTCGAATCCCGTTGGAATTGCATTTTTCTTTGCCTTTTTTAATCACATTATTTTATATGCTAAATGATTTGTTTTTTGTTCATATATTTATAATCTCTATCCATTAAAATCCTCCACTGAAAACAATGTGAATGTTAAATCGTGTTTCTTTATTTGGAAAAGATTTGATGAGATTTGTAGTTAACATGAATAATATGGGCACATATGGCTTATATAATTTGAATATGCTGAATCCGAATGTTCAGTTTCCAGGTAAAATTATACATTTTGACCATCTAATTTGCATTAACAAAATAGCCTTCTTAATGACACTCTCTTGGGTATAATTATATTATACACTTTTTTTTAATAAACATGATAAATGAATGAAGAACGTGTATTACCAATATATTCAAAGATAATGATGATGCATGTATATAATAAATGTTATCATACAAACACATTGGTAAAAGGACCCTACAGAAATAGCAACTATTGCTAGTGGGACGTAGGACCCTCTGTACATGGATGGATAATATATTTTCATGTCAATAAGGCAAGCTTGAATAATCATTCTTTACTAAGTATTTACAATAGTCGACATTCACCCACTAATAACAAGTAAACTAAATATGAAACATGTAAAATCTTTTCAAGAGAATAACAATGCTTTATCTTTGGTAGTAATTCACAAAATAATATAACAATTAATGACTTAATAAATACCTATGCATTGACAACGTGTGTATGAAAGCCATACCTTTTAATGGCAAAAATCCACGTAAATATTCATAAAATTCATGTTTTCTTCAAATTCAAGACATCACATCTGTTGTAGGCATTCCTAAGCCCATTGACTATACCCCCTTTGATATTGTATTAACTTTTGTTTCTTTGAAATGTAATTACAGTGACAAAATAGTGTAAACAATCTAAACAATTGAGCAAAAAGTGATTGGTATAATAATTTTTTCCAAGGCTGTACATTCCAACAAAAAGAGATACTTGTACTTCTTTCGATAACTATTTTTTTATTTTCTCGACTACAATAATACGACTCTCTTTCTCTTTGGCTTAATAACCATACAATTTGTTTGCTCTATATTAATATTAATCCACTGACTAATGTGTTTTAAATCATCAGTTGTTTCGAATAAATTAATATATGCTTGATTAGGTCAAAAAGAATGAAACAAATTAGAGTCATCAGAAAAGAGTCTAAAATTAAAATAGTCTGATGATGTAGGCAGATCATTAATATGAATCAAAATAGTGTAGGACATAGAACAGATCCCTGGGGCACGCCATATTCAATTGAAGACATGGCAGAAGTGGAACCATTATGATGCACAAACTGACGACGGTCACTTAAATAATCATAAAACGAATTTAATTGAGTTTCTCAAACACCATACTTTTCTAACTTGCCTAAGAGTATATCATCAATTATTGTATCAACTGCTTTAGCAAAATCAACAAAGATACCTACAGTAACTCGACCCTAATTTTGAAACTGAATTAACTGATTTATTAAACTAATCAACAATTACTTTGTACTATGCTTTTCCATTAATCCATACTGATGTTTATACAATAAATCATATTTTATCCAGAATTTACCTAAACGAATGACTATTCACTAACCTATAAACAAACTGTACTTAAAATAAGGAAGACTGATATAGGCCTATAATTACCTGGATCAATTATTATACTTTTTATACACAGGAATGACTCTGGCAATCTTTATAGAACATGGAAAGACACCTAATTGAAATGTTAAAAATATACGAGCGTGGTTGTGACACATTATAAACACCATTTTTTAATAGATTAACATATATATAATCACTACTACATGACTTTTTTTTATATCGCAGTTCAAAATCACATTTTCAACCTCAGCATGAGTAATTGGTGACCGATAATGGAAATTTCTAAGAGGTTCTCCCCATCGCGCCTAGTAACGTCCAAAAAACCCTTGACTTATGAAGGTTATTCAATGGGTCTGGTACTTTGTGCACATGAAAAACAAAAACAAAACTGATGGTGGTTTGATAAAATACGTAGTTGTGTGATATGTTAAGTCGACTGAGTGATGTGTGAACTTTCCATCGTGAATCAATGTCATATGACGAGATAATGAGCTAAGTCTACTAAGTCATTGCACTAACATTCAAATTTGTAAATTGTAAGGATACATATCTTCATAACGAACGAGAATGTAAGAAGATGTAACCTGTTCCATGATTCTACTGGTACATGCAAAACTAATACAACGAGGTTAGTGGGAATTGTTATCTAGCCAATCTGCGGATGTAACAATTAAAGCAGCATTTATATTCGAACATGATTGTGCATGCAATACCCCCATGAGCGTGGGAGTCTTTTCAGTCAATTCAACGATGCGTGCTGTACCCATGACGACCGTGTCACTATTTTGTGTGTGCAATACCCCCATGATCGTGGGTGTCTTTTGAGCCAATTCAACGATGCGTGCAGTACCCATGACGATGTGTCACTGTTTTGTCTGTGCAATATTCCAGTGGGAATTTCCACGACTCGTTTGAAAAGACTATAATAGTTGTGTACATGATCATAGGTGTATATTCGTGCTAATTCATATCTTTATTTGGGACGACTCCGTTAGCATGTCAACAATTTACAGCCGCGGCCATACTGAAGAGAAGTAAATATTTCGTTCGAAGATCCCTCATCCTCTGATTACTTGACAAGGTAACAATGTATTCATTTTAATTATCAAACTCACATTTGTAGAACAATTTGAGGTTGCTGAGCAGATTATTGCATCAAATTATGATATTTCATTTAAAATTCAATGAAAATCACTTAGAGCGAAATTCGCATTTGATTCACTTGCTGTTAAGGTGATAGTAACATAAGAATGAAATTGATTTTGGTTGTTCAAATGTTTCCCTATTTATGGAAATTGTTACGATTGCATGAAAAACGTTGCGGAACGCTTTTTAATTGAATAAACCTCAATGGGCAGAAGGTAATAAGAGCTATAAATGATTATCATATAATAATAATAATGTTTCGATTTATATAGCGCCTAATATGACTGATAATCATCTCTAAGCGCTTTACAATGATAATATTACCCCCGGTCATATGATACACTGCAAACCAGCACACATTGTGTTCACCATCTCCACTCCCTGGGGAGCATTCCTTCCAAGCGCTCATGGGCTCAATATGATCGTTCACATAAAGACTTTCACCTCCTACCGGGTCCCCATTTATACACCTGGGTAGAGAGCAGCAATTGTGGATAAATTGTCTTGCTGAAGGACAAAGGCAGTGGGCAGGGTTCGAACTCTGGATCTCATGATCGGAAAGCGCGCGCTCTATCAATCTTGCCACACCACATCCACATAATATAGCAGTGTTCTTGGTCAACACAACTTTTGAACTTTTCCACACATTTGGAACATTGTGCAATGATATTGGTATTATGACTAATCGAAGGCTGACATATATAATTTGATTAAAAAAGAGCAAAGAAAAATGATTCCAACGGGATTCGAACCCGAGACCTCCGGATTGCTAGACCGGTGCTCTTACCGACTGAGCTATAGAAAACCCTATGACGGCTGTGACATCCTTCGGGTTTATGTCACGTTTATAATAGCTTCTGACCACTCAAGCAATGAATAATTAAGGGGTTTCAGGGACGAGCGCCATTATAGGGTTTTCTATAGCTCAGTCGGTAAGAGCACCGGTCTAGCAATCCGGAGGTCTCGGGTTCGAATCCCGTTGGAATTGCATTTTTCTTTGCCTTTTTTAATCACATTATTTTATATGCTAAATGATTTGTTTTTTTATTCATATATTTAGAATCTCTATCCATTAAAATCCTCCGCTGAAAACAATGTGAATGTTAAATCGTGTTTCTTTATTTGGAAAAGATTTGATGAGATTTGTAGTTAATATGAATAATATGGGCACATATGGGTTATATAATTTGAATATGCTGAATCCGAATGTTCAGTTTCCAGGTAAAATGATACATTTTGACCATCTAATTTGCATTAACAAAATAGCCTTCTTAATGACACTCTCTTGGGTATAATTATATTATACACTTTTTTTAATAAACATGATAAATGAATGAAGAACGTGTATTACCAATATATTCAAAGATAATGATGATGCATGTATATAATAAATGTTATCATACAAACACATTGGTTAAAGGACCCTACAGAAATAGCAACTATTGCTAGTGGAACGTAGGACCCTCTGAACATGGATGGATAATATATTTTCATGTCAAAAAGGCAAGCTTGAATAATCATTCTTTACTAAGTATTTACAATAGTCAACATTCACCCACTAATAACAAGTAAACTAAATATGAAACATGTAAAATCTTTTCAAGAGAATAAAAATGCTTTATCTTTGGTAGTAATTCACAAAATAATATAACAATTAATGACTTAATAAATACCTATGCATTGACAACGTGTGTATGAAAGCCATACCTTTTTATGGCAAAAATCCACGTAAATATTCATAAAATTCATGTTTTCTTCAAATTCAAGACATCACATCTGTTGTAGGCATTCCTAAGCCCATTTACTATACCCCTTTGATATTGTATTAACTTTTGTTTCTTTGAAATGTAATTACAGTGACAAAATAGTGTAAACAATCTAAAAAATTGAGCAAAAAGTGATTGGTATAATAATTTTTTCCAAGGCTGTACATTCCAACAAAAAGAGATACTTGTACTTCTTTCGATAACTAATTTTTTATTTTCTCGACTACAATAATGCGACACTCTTTCTCTTTGGCTTAATAACCATACAATTTGTTTTCTCTATATTAATATTAATCCACTGACTAATGTGTTTTAAATCATCAGTTGTTTCGAATAAATTAATATATGCTTGATTAGGTCAAAAAGAATGAAACAAATTAGAGTCATCAGAAAAGAGTCTAAAATTTAAATAGTCTGATGATGTAGGCAGATCATTAATATGAATCAAAATAGTGTAGGACATAGAACAGATCCCTGGGGCACGCCATATTTAATTGAAGACATGGCAGAAGTGGAACCATTATGATGCACAAACTGACGACGGTCACTTAAATAATCATAAAACGAATTGAATTGAGTTTCTCAAACACCATACTTTTCTAACTTGCCTAAGAGTATATCATCATTTATTGTATCAACTGCTTTAGCAAAATCAACAAAGATACCTACAGTAGCTCGACCCTAATTTTGAAACTGAATTAATTGATTTATTAAACTAATCAACAATTACTTTGTACTATGCTTTTCCATTAATCCATACTGATGTTTATACAATAAATCATATTTTCTCCAGAATTTACCTAAACGAATGACTATTCACTAACCTCTAAAAAAAAACTGTACTTAAAATAAGGAAGACTGATATAGGCCTATAATTACCTGGATCAATTATTATACTTTTTATACACAGGAATGACTCTGGCAATCTTTATAGAACATGGAAAGACACCTAATTGAAATGTTAAAAATATACGAGCGTGGTTGTGACACATTATAAACACCATTTTTTAATAGATTAACATATATATAATCACTACTACATGACTTTTTTTATATCGCAGTTCAAAATCACATTTTCAACCTCAGCATGAGTAATTGGTGACCGATATTGGAAATTTCTAAGAGGTTCTCCCCATCGCGCCTAGTAACGTCCACAAAACCCTTGACTTATGAAGGTTATTCAATGGGTCTGGCACTTTGTGCACATGAAAAACAAAAACAAAACTGATGGAGGTTTGATAAAATACGTAGTTGTGTGATATGTTAAGTCGACTGAGTGATGTGTGAACTTTCCATCGTGAATCAATGTCATATGACGAGATAATGAGCTAAGTCTACTAAGTCACTGCACTAACATTCAAATTTGTTAATTGTAAGTATACATATCTTCATAACGAACGAGAATGTAAGAAGATGTAACCTGTTCCATGATTCTACTAGTACATGCAAAACTAATACAACGAGGTTAGTGGGAATTGTTATCTAGCCAATCTGCGGATGTAACAATTAAAGCAGCATTTATATTCGAACACGATTGTGCATGCAATACCCCCATGATCGTGGGAGTCTTTTCAGTCAATTCAACGATGCGTGTAGTACCCATGACGACGTTGTCCCTATTTTGTGGGTGCAATATTCCAGTTGGTCTTTTGAAAATACTATAATAGTTGTGTACATGATCGTAGGTGTATGTTTGTGTTAATCCATATCTCTATTTGGGACGACTCCGTTCGTATATAATATGTCGACAATTCACGGCCATACTGACAAGACAGAAAGTAGTTAATGTGAAGCTCCCTCATCGTCTGATTACTTGACAAGGTAACAATTTAATATTTTTGAAGTGGTCTTTTAAATTTGTCGATTCAATAAAAATCACTTAGAGCTTTCGCATTTGTTTATTTCACTCCATGTTAGTGTGATGGTAACATAAGAATGAAATGGATGTTGGTTGTTCAAATGTTTACCTATTTATGGATATATGTACGATTTAATGAAAATCGTACCGGAATGCTTTTGAATGAAACACAAACTCAATGCACAAAAGGTGATAAGATCTGACAATGATTATCATATAATTTCACTAGGTCATAGTGTGTTCTGTCCATAGAAGTTTGTCATCATTTCCACACAGCATTTGGCACGTTATTGCAATGATATTGGTATTATGCCTAATCGTAGTATCATTTGGCAAAGAAATTTCTTTAAATTTAGTAGATCACTTTAACATCAAGTCAATTTAATATTGACTTTTCGCTAGCTGTATTATGTACCATGAATATTACTTTGTATCTGCTATTGTCATATTCTTGATTCGACTCTGTTTTCATTGCTAAGTATCTTATATGCTAAATAATTTGTTTGTTTTCAGTATATTTAGATTCTCCATCCATTAAACTCCTCCACTGAAAACATTGTAAATATTTGATATGATTTGATATGAGTTAACATGAATGATAAGGGCTCATATGGGTTATTTAATTTGAGTATGCTAAATCCGAATGTTCAGTTTCCAGGTAGATTATACATATTGACCATCTAATTTGCATTAACAAAATAGCCTTCTTAATGACACTCTCTTGGGTATAATTGTATTAGACACTTGTTTCTTGAATAAACGATTGAATGAAGAACGTGTATTACCAATATGTTCAAAGATAACAATCATGAATGTAGTGAATATAAATCAATAAGCTGGAACACTTACTATTAATAAGCGACGTTTCGCCGGAGAACTCCCGGCTTCATCTGGCTACTCTCCAATGTGTAGAGTGGTCTTTTATAAGTCTGTGCAGGAATCAGTGTCACACACCACCGCACTCGGTGTGCGTGAAAAACGTTTCGGGATTTCACGGACGGCCCTGTCCCACGCGTGCGAAAGGTTGAAACGGAGGCCCCCCTTCTTGTTTAGGCTGGGTTGTTCCACTCTTTCCCAGATGGATTCTTTGACACCTCGCTCGTGCCACTTTTTCTCCCGTGTCCAAGATCGTAACTTCTTTCGTATCGAAAGAGTGGTTGCTGTCTGTGATGTGGGTGAAGACCGCGGAATCTGGTATGCACACCGCAGCACTAGGTTTTCGGTGTTGGTTCATCCGTGCTTTCAATGATTGTTAGGTCTCCCCCACATATAATTCGTTGCAGTCCTCTTGTTTGCACCGAATACCGTAGACCACGTTTCTTTTCTTTTCCTTTGGAACGCGGTCCTTGACATGTACCAGTCTTTGCCTCAAGGTGTTCTGCGGCTTGAATGTTGTGGAGATGCTGTGTTTACTGAACAACCACTTGATTTTGTCCGAAAGATCATGTACATATGGGATGGTGACAGAAGTCTTTCTGGTTTGATTCTGGTCCAAGTTGACGTTTTCTTGTGTTCTGTTTTTGTCACGCTTGGGGTGTTTAGCTTTGTCAAATGACCACTCAGGGTAACCACAGCGTGCAAGGGCTTGCTTGATGTTCTGTTTTTTCTTTAGTTACTCCTGTCGGGTCTTTGACTACTGTGTCCGCTCGATGGAAGAGGGTCCTGATTACCGAAAGTTTGTGCACAAGCGGGTGGTGTGAGCCGAAGTGCAGGTATTGATTGGTGTGGGTAGGTTTACGATACACACTCGTCTTCAGTTCACCCTCCGATGTGATTCGTACTTCCACGTCTAGGAAGGCGAGTTTCTGTTCTTTCGGTTCCTCTTGTGTGAATTTGATGTTCTCGTCTTGAGTGTTGATGTGTGTGAAGAAGTCCTGTTGTTCCGACTTCTTTATGATCACGAAGGTGTCATCTACGTATCTGAGCCAAATTCGCGGTGCTGTTGATGTGTACGATGATAAAGCTGCCACTTCAAAGTCCTGCATGTAAAAGTTTGCTACAATGGGAGAGATCGGGGAACCCATCGCGCATCCATGTTTTTGAATGTAATGCTGTCCTTTGAATGAGAAGTAGGTGGTGTTCAAACAAACCGTAACAATGTCAATGATCTGATCGATGTTCAGTGAAGTGCGTTCGTGTAATTTAGTGTCCTTCTCCAAGTGATTTCTGACCGCTTTAATCGCATCAAGTGGTGGGATCGATGTAAATAGTGCGCTTACATCATATGAAAAAATCGTCTCATCTTGGTCTAATCTCAATTGACTAATCCTATCCACGAAATTTGTTGTGTTGGTAACATGGTGTTGTGTATTACCAACGAGAGGACCGAGTATGCGAGCTGTTAATTTAGCAAGATTATAAGTAACCGAGTCAATGCTACTTACTATCGGCCGCACAGGGATGGGTTCCGGTTTGTGCACTTTAGGTAGCCCGTAGAAAGCTGGGACTGTGGGTTCTGTTGCAGGAGTGAGAAAACGTTTTTGTTCGTCGCTGATTACTCCCTCTGTGTGTATCTTATATATCACTGATGTGACTGCCTTTCTATAACCATTCGTGGGATTATATCCAATCTTCTTGTACGTTTTCCCGTCTTTCAATAGATCATTGCATTTGTCCGTGTAGTCCTTTTCATCCAACACGACAACACACCTTCCTTTGTCGGCTGGTACAATTACAATGTCCTTTTCTTTCTCCAAATCTTCGAGAGTTTTGCGTTCGAGTTTTGAGATGTTTGATTTCGGTGGCTTGGCGTTCGCGATTAAACTACTGACATCATGCCGTAGTTCCTCCGCTGCCGCTGGCGGTATCTTGCCTACGCGAATCGCTGTTTCGGTCGCGGTGATCAGTTCGGTAATCGGGGGTCTTTGCGATGAAATGGCAAAGTTCAAGCCTTTGCCCAGAACGCTGGTTTCACTTTTCGATAAAGTTCGTGAAGATAGGTTTATTACCCAATTATTCGGGGTTTGATTTTCGTGATCTTGCGGTGTCCTACATCTCCAATTATTGTCCAGATCAGCGCGAGAAGAATGTGGGTTTCGTAGTTTTGCGAACTTTTCAATATGGCGGCGTTTGGTGCGATCGTGTTGCGCTGACTGCGCATGCGTCGTATGTTGGTCTATTCTTTGAGCGATTTCCGCGGGAAATTTCTCGCTAATCTGGCTTTTTAGCGTGTCCTTGTTGTCTCGTAGACTGTCCAATTTATAATTAATTTGCCTGATCCTTTCATTCAACAGTTTCTTTTCTGCGTTTTTAATAATATGTTCCGCTCTGAATCCTCGAATATTGCTAGTGAGTGTTACACTTTGTGGGGTGATGTCATTGTGTAAGCACCTCAAATTGAATCTTAAATGGTTCCGAAAGTTCGCGATTTTCCTTGCCGTCTTTTCATGATTCCTGCACAATCTTACATGGTCCTGACCATATTCGTTGCGAATAATTTGATGTAGATTATTAGTCATCCAGTCGAAGTTACAATGTAGTGATTATAAATCAATAAGCTGGAACACTTACTATTAATTACGCTTATTAATAGTATGTGTTCCAGCTTATTGATTTATAATCACTACATTGTAACTTCGACTGGAGTACTAATAATCTACATCATATTATAACAATCATGCATACATAAATGATTGGTATATAGGAATGTTAACACACAAACACATTGGTAAAATGACCCTACAGAAATAACAAATATTGCTAGTGGGACGTAGAACCCTCTGTACATGGATGGGTAATATATTTCCATATCAATAAGGCAAGACATTATGATTGAATAAACATTATTCTAAGTATGTACAATAGCCGACATTCACACACTAATACGAACTAAACTAAATATGGAACATGTACAATATGTTTTAACATAATAAAAATGCTATATCTTTGGTAGCAATTCACAAAAGAATATAACCAGTATTGACTTAATAAATACTTTTTACCATTGATCTTAATAAGGTGGTGTATTACAAGTCTTCGTCTATAGAAAGCCCTACACTCTTAAAAAAAAACGACCACAACGTGGTCATTTTTAACCACGTCACCGGGGCCAACTATGCACCTACTACAACCGTGGTCATTTTGACTACGTTTGCCGTGGTCATTTGAAATGACACCGTATCGTGGTTAAAAAATGACCCAAACGTGGTCAATTTATGACCCCGTTTCCGTGGTCAAAACAACACGTGGACGTGGTCATTACGTGGTTATTTCATGACGTGGTTAAATTAATGATATTATCTGAACATCACCATTCTTCTATTCTCTTTCACGCATCAGGTCACTTTTGACAACCAACCAAACGACAAGTTATGGAGTGCAATGAATTTTCGGCTCAAATAAGTTGAATTTTATTCATATTTCAGAAAACAGTCAATTCGAAAATCAGGAAATGTAACATTTATACAATAATTTACATTAAATGTTTCATGTAGTTTGACCATATTGGTATATAGAATGTGCGATACTCTTATTTTCATATTTTGACCTAAATGAGACCAATAAATATAATTCCCTATTTTCTATATTTTTATTATTTTTTTTCTTTCTAACAGACTGGATGATTCTCGGCTGAAGATAATGAAGATATCACTATTAATTGATCATAATTTAAAACTTGAAATAAAAAAGGTTCTAGACTGTGCCGAGTGTGCTTGTTTTAGCATGTTTGCCACAAAGGCGCGTTCACTGGACCATTTTTGATACATGCGCTATATCAAGCGCTCCTATGCTCAAATTTAATCCAACAATTGATTTTGCACCATGGACTAAAATAAACCACCTTTTTGTGAATCACCCACATAGTTTGTATTTAGTGCAGAGGTTAAATGGACAATACAATTTAACAGATCATACATGTAGTTTAGGTTTCACAGTTCAAATCTATACTTCTTAATTTCTTATGGTGAAAATGCAACTTGTTTGTTTGTTTTTTTTTTGGGGGGGGGGGGTGTTTTTTTGTTTGCGGATAGTATATATTATTCCAAATTCCTACTCTCAATATAAGGTTTGTAGCCTTCAAATGAAGGAATTGTTTCTCGAAATAAAAAAAGTAACTACAATATTTAAGAGTGAGCAATAAAAGTGTAAATAATTCATCATTCTCATAACCAAACACATTCGTAAACATTGCAGGATTATAAATCAACTCGCATCCTTGCTTCCCATATATGCACACATGAGCCAAGTATGAAGTTGAGCTGTTCAATGTTTCAGAACAATGAACAGGGGATGGATGGGCAGACAACCTGAAAGTTACATGCCTCTAGCTGGCACCCTCCATCTGAATTGGCACATTTATAAACAATTATAATATTATTCAAGACATATCACAGTATTTACAGAAACAACAGCTGCTTATACAGTCAAAATGAACCTTTTCACATAGACCTGCTATGTCAAACATATATACAGCAAGAGAAGCATTAGAATACATGAAAATTGTCTCATGCACAAACTTTGAAATTCTTTAGAATTTATATTTTCCTATGATAAAGAACAATGGCAGTTTAACCCCTCTACAACATAATACAGTGGAACCCCGTTATAAAGAGCTCGGATACAACGAAACCCTCTTATTACAAGGTGATTTTACTGGTCCCAGCTCTTTATAGTTCTTTTTTTCCCCCCCTGATATAACGAAGAACCTGATACATCAAGCTAATTTTCATGGTCCCAAGGACCTCGTTATAAAGAGGTTCCACTGTAAATAAACGTGAAAACCGATTTTACTTTGACCTATTTTTAAGGCCTAGCACCTTCAAATCACGGCCTTGGAACATGTGAACACCACACATTTTTGTCTGAACATAGAGTCAAGGGTTATGAATATGAAGAATTTTAGCTTTCAATTTTTGGCGTCGAAAATGTCAAAGAAGTGGGTCACTTTGATGCTTCTCCCATATGGTTACAGTTGTATTCTGTCTACAATCTTATGACCATTTCCCATGTCACGCGTTTTGTTGTCCATTCTTCATCATGCAGTTTTAGAAGAGACAATGACAAGTTACATTGTAAATAAAAACATTCTGTTCACGGATTACAATATAAGCCCCGGGGGGGGGGGGGGGGGGGGGGGGGGCACTCGAATTATATTTTGACAGGGGTGTGCCTCACGGAACTCTGAAAAAGGGGTCTGAAGAGCGGGCGTGAAAAAGGGGTTCTTTTAAGCGGCACATACCCGTTTCCACATTATACATGAGTGCCCCCCCCCACCCCCCCGGGATATATATCATTCAGTTTATAAAAACATCAAATCAGAAATACATGTAGCTTGCTTACATGTTATTCTTGTCCCCATTTAATAGACAAGATATCATTATGTCACAAATGTTACAGAAATAAAAAACAATGGTGTGTTCAGATATGATGCCACTTTGTCCCACACATTTTTTTGTGGACAGGTATAGTGGTTTCAGTGGTAACAAGAAAATGTACAGGTAGCTTAGGCAGGCCATATGTTGGTTTGCTGTTTGGCTGAAAAAAAATAAGCACTGGGTCAGATTTATTTTAAAAAATTGGCACAAGTTTTGGCAAAAATTCTGCTTTTGTTTTGGCCTTGGTGCATTGATGCCTTTTCATGAGGTTCGCAGCACAGAGTCTCATCAGATCTGAAACAAACTTAAAATAGAGCATAACCCGATACAGAGTGTATCAGAAAAAAAAAAACTTTACACTTTTGAAAAGTCTGTAATGGAGATTTGTCTCATGTTTATAGATGCATGCTCAATAATCTCATCTATCAAGTGCCACTAACGAAATTAATTTCATTCACGCTTGGGTGAACATCGACTGAAAATATTGTTGTTTCACTCACACTCGAAACTTTGCAAAATAGAAATGGGTAATTCCGTGAAGTTGGGGCACAGAAGTGTGACATTTAAGCATAACTCAATACTAATTATGCTTTTACATGTATTGTTTATAGGTTTTACATTTGTATTGAGACCATATATTTTCCTTGGAAATTTTGTGCCATTCAGACTCAATTTTGATGAAGTTATTAAACGATATTTAACAGTGTCCTGTAGCATCGTGACGTGTCCATGTAGCATCGTGACGTGTCATGTAAGCATCGTGATAGTTAAAATCTGGTCCTAAAAGACAAATTAATGCCAATTAGCTTGACCAAAATTTGATATAATATGCATAATTACTAGATTAGACAGATAGCTAGATATCCTTAACTCTCCTTTCCACAGTTTTACTTTTACAAGAAAAATTACACAAATGTGTCACTATGCTACACGGTGTCCCACCAAATGTCACAAAAAAAGGACCACCGCGTAGCATCGTGATAGATTTTGTAATTTTCTTTTAAAATTAAAACTGTGTACAGGAAATTTGAGATATTTAGCTATCTGACTAATCTTGTAAATATGCATATTGCATCAAATTTTGGTCAAGCTAATTACCATAATTTGTCTCTTAGGATCAAATTTTAAAATATCACAATGCTACATGGACACGTCACGATGCTACAGGACACTGTTACATAATGTTTAATAACTTCATCAAAATTGAGTCTGAATGGCACAAAATTTCCAGGAAAATGTAAGCCTACAAACAATAAATGTATAGCATAATTAATATTAAGTTATGCTGAAATGTATTTTTTAAATATCACGATGCTACCCGGGGGGGGGGGGGGGGGGGGGGGGGGGGGGGGGGGGGGGGGCACTCGAATTATTTTTTGACGGGGGTGTGCCTCACGGAACTCTGAAATGGGGGTCTGAAGAGCGGACTACAAGCACAAAATATAGGGTCTTTGGAGCTACAAAAACCCTGAAACGGGAGTTAAGGGGACTAAGGAGCTGACTAAAACTACAAAATACATAGACTTGGAGTTACCAAATACTTACTGAAACCCGTCCAAAAGACTAAAAACAGTCAAAAGTTGCTCAAAACGGCTCAATTGGTGATCTAAGGAGCTGAACTAGAAGAGAATAATGGACTTGGCGATAGTCAAATTCATAGCCAAGTCATTTCGGGGGTCTTTGGAGCGGCAATTTGTGAAAATCGGGTATCTTTAGAGCTGTGATCAGGTGTGAAAAAGGGGTTCTTTTAAGCGGCACATACCCGTCTGACTTTTTACATCGAGTGCACCCCCCCCCCCCCCCCCCCCCCCCCCCCCCCCCCGGGGATGCTACATGGACACTGCCCCAACTTCATGAAATTACGCAATAGGCGGAGGGCCAAAGTCGAAAAAGTGGCTTCCTTAATGGCTTAGGTTGCCAGATCTCTACAAGTTTAGACTGATTTTAATTGCAAGTATTTTTAATAAAACAAATTAATTCAGAGGTCTACCTCAAAAAATTTGTTGCGAAACCTCCAAATCCAAGATGGCGTCCCAAAAAGCAGTTGTTTTGTCTTGCGATATCTAATTGGCGAGATTTCCCAAACGACACCTGGAATCAGCATTATTTTGCAAGCATAGTAAAGACAACATAATTTCCTTTAATCTGATATCAGACACCACGGGGTTTACGATATCTAACACAATCATTTTTAGCCCCAAACTCAAATTTTAGGCATTTTTTCCACAAAATATGAAATTATTGATTTACATAATTACGCATAAATCCATAACTGTATCAGCAGGTGAGACAATACTTTTCAAAAAACTGTCCCATGATATCAAACAAATTACCGTGTTAGATATCGTGAACCCCATGGTGTTTGGTATCAGATTAAAGGAAATCAGATTAAAGGAAATTATGTTGTCTTTAACATGGTCACATAAATGGTCACAAATATAGCAAGACAAAAACGACTGCTTTTTGGGACGCCATCTTGGATTTGGAGGTGTTCGCAACAAATGTTTTGAGGTAGACCTCTGAATTATGTTGTCTCATTAAAAATACTTGCAATTAAATTCGGTTTAAACTTGTTGTAGATATGTGGCAACCTAAATCACTTTTTTCTACTTTGGCCCCCCGCCTACAAATACAATTATCTACTGGGGCAAGTTGGAGTTGGTCAGATGAGCCCTCAGGCTACGGACAGATGGGGAGGTACCCATCTTTCCTTTTACATTGTCACTGATCTCAAAGACATATTTCTGCACAAACTCCCATGTCGTATAACATTGAGGCGCATACTCTACATCAAATACATATATCATCTTGAAGCAAAGATCAATGGCCTTCAAAAGGGAAGGGGCTGCCATGGCCCTTCCCTCAAAGATGACGAAAGCTTGGGCGGGACGAGAGCGCTCTCCTAGAAGAAGAACAAACGGTTGCCTTCTCTCATCTTCAAGGATTTCATCGAGGTACCTCGGTAGATTTGTTCCAACCTATGAAAAAAAAGAAAGATTATTCACATTTTATTTCCACTTACAATAGCATAGTTGCCACTGAATTATTTAAGAGTTGCCAACCTTTCTTTAAAAAGAAGAAAATTTGTATTGACTGTGTACAAAAATCAAGTTTTTGCACAATTTTAGGAATGGTTGCAAAAAAAAACTAAAAAAAAAAAAAAAAGGGCCCCAAGGAAATCCAGTGTTCTGCTGATAGAGCTACTCTTTTTAAATATATGAATTAAATAAATAAATAAATATATTTTTTACAAATGGGCATAAGAAACTGTAAGAACGGGTATGGCAAATTTGTTCTGTAAAGCTGCGCGATACTGGGAAGTTAAAATGTCATCAATTGTCATGACGAGAGCACGTCACATGTAAATATCGCACAGAACGTCAAGGGGTGGATTCCATATTTTGGTAATATAAATTAATACCAAAGTAACATATATCCATATAAATAAGCCCAAGGTAATTTTATACGACTATGCTTTCATTTAAAACTGATTACCTCTCCTTTTACAAAATTATTCGCGCCGATTCTGAGCTTAGTCACATGTGATTCTAAAAGGTTACACCAAATTGAACACATGGGACTGGACTAGAAATCGCCGTGATTTATTTTGTAAGTGAAGAGTTAATCAGTTGGAAATGAAAGTATACCCATGCAAGATCACCTTGGGCCTATTAATATGGATATATGTTGCTTTGGTATTAATTTGTATTCCCGAAATATGTTTTTTGGGGAGTTTTTTTTCAAATAAAAAAATACGATTTTTTTTTTTTTTTTTTTTTTTTTTTTGCCGATCATCTCCGATCCGATCAGCGATCCGATTTTGAAGATCAACATTTTTTTGCCCATCCGATCATACGATCCGATCATCAAGGTTCGCTACACCACTACTGAGCGCCCACCCGCCCCCGCCCGACTGGCCAACATCACGCTGATTCCTATAAACCCCCTTCCAACTATAATTGGCGGGGGTATAATTACAGTGTATCATCCACCAGAATACAGCTTTCCGACCTGTAAGACAGTATCGGAATCAGGAAAGCATTCTTGGTATATAAACTTAGCCCTAAAGAAATACCTGTAGTGTCCTACTTACTGGTTGCTGATCAATGAAGGCATTTAACGCCTCGGAGTGTGTGGCATTCCTAAACCGCCCTGGTGTGTTCCTCATCCTCCCTGGTGCCAGGAACAGGGGGAGGCACTGGAGGGCAACCTGGGGATCCTCTGCTGTATTTCGAAAACAAGGAAATGGAAACACATGTAGGAGAGGAAGCCTTTACATGCCTACAAAGTTTAAAAACGCCATCCTAAATTAAACAAAAGTATTTGAAAGTATCATACAAGAAGTACATTATGCTTAACAATTGTGAGACTGCAAATGCATAATTGAAAATTACCTTTTCAAAAAATCTAAAGGTTATGGGTACAGTGGTTTTCAAATATTTTCGGTTTCCTTCACACTTTCTAAAACAATCTCACAACTTTGCAAACATTCACTGGACGTCTTTGTGACAGTGCATGTATTTCTCCGTATTGTCAATATTTGGTAAAATCAGCAAAGGTTCTATTTACATGAATTTCAACCACCCCCAAAATTTAGCATTCAGATAAAACCATTTATATAGGCCTAAAGACTGAAATATCTGCAGAATTGTCTTTTGTTTGTGGGCAGGTGATCTGTAGTAACTCCTGATAGACAGACATACATGCACTGAACCATGGGGATAAGTGAAAACAATGCTTATAGACCATATGTTATAAAACCAAGCTGCCAAAACACCGGCAGTTCCAAGAATCGGAAGCAGGAGGGTCTGTCACATTACCAATATAGTTGGGGCGGGAGGGGAGAAATAATTAAACTCTACAAACAGTTGCATTTCCAAAGTGTTCGTCTGACTTTGAATAAAAACTAATATAAGTAACACAAACTGAAAGATAAGGTCATCTGAAACTTTCATAAATATTACCAAATTTTTACAAATAATTCCTACTCGATTTTCATGGGCAATTCCGGAAAAAGTGCAGATTAACTTACACTAATAGTAGTGCACATCTCAACATCCTCTAATGAAATTCCTTGAAATTGACATATAAAATTTATAAGAATTTCATTGAACAGTTGTCAAGATATGCACTGCTGTTATCATAATGGACCTGACACTTTTTCATGGAAAAAGTAACCACCTATGGTGAATTACCTTACAAAGGAAAGTGGAGGAAAAAAAAACTTACGTAGCCTTCTCCCTCAGAATCACGCAGAAATGGGAATGTTTCCACTATTGCCTTCGCCAAGCCGGTCTTGATCTCAGTTGGGGGCCTGAAAAACCACAGGGAGACCCGACATTAAATCTCAAAATAATCATATTCCTGTCATAGGCCTATCAAATGAAAATTCTGTTCAATAATGAAAATGTCATATTGCAGAGTCAAAAGCAATTCACCCTTACTAATAAATATTCACACAATCATGTAAATTTCTGAAACATATTAAAATCATGGTTACTCCCAAACAGAAACATTGGACAATATGTGTTTGAATTGGATCTGTCAAATGATTCTGTAGATCAATGTGAGAACAGATAAGGGCAGACAAGCAGAAATAAGTACCTCACCTTGATCCATGAAGTTTGATCATTCCTGATACAAGAATCCCGACCATTTTGCACCTCGTCTTGGCCGTGCAGCCATCTCTTCGCCTTAGGGCTTGGACTATTTCGTGACCATCTGACTCTTCAAGCATCTCAATCACATTCTGCAAATGTGGTTTCAACAAAACAAATAATAGAACACAAAAGAACACTATATCCAAAATTACCTGTAATTAAAATGTGACCTAAAATTGTAATCAAATGATAAATTCTAAAATTTCCTTGAGCAAATTTAAGGTGTTTCATACTGTAAAGGCCTAATATCTGGCCTACATCGCCCAAACAAAATGACAGCAAACAAAATTTACTATCATTATCTTAATGATTCTGATGCGACGTACATATAGGTTTGATCTTTTGTAATGCAGGCTTATCTGTCTGCAGCTTGTACAAAAGTGGCATCTTTTCTATTCTTGTTCGCCAACATTTTAAAGAAATGTGTGGTACTACAGGCTTACTTCTTTGGAAAAATCCATCGCTGCTGGAGTCCATATGAATTACAGGTTTCATTTAGTAATGCGTTATTATCAACTGAAACATCAACTTTAGTACACTTACCATATGTGATGTTTTCCTTTCTTAGATACATTGTGTACTGTGTCTTGCATCACCAACTCATCCTGAAACAGAATAATTCATATGATTAATAAATGTGAGGAATGCATCATGCAGTAATAAACATATTCAGAAAAAAATGCATATATGTCTGATCTGAATCAGATCACACAGTCAACTTCTAAAGGCTTACACAACTACAATTACAAAGTACAAGCAATGTAACTGTAGCATTGATGATTATTGGTTTACTTTTATGCCTTAATGGCAAAATCGTGCTTTCTGCCACCACTGTTCTTTTGTAACTATGCGTGCATGCAGATTTCGTGTAGATCTATAAACCTTAGACTACCCCGGTAGGCCATGTAGGCCTAACCTTGCCCGACCAGACCGCTATCGCTTCGCGCTATACGGCTAGGCCTATCCTAACTCTACGGATCGCCAGCGCGGCGATCCGTAGAGTTAGTAGGCCTATCCTAGTTAGGCCTAACTTAGCATACATGCATAGGCGCCGGAAGTGGGGGGGCAGGGGGGGCGGCCGCCCCCCCCAATCCAAAAAGTGGGGGGGCAAAACCCAATTTTGCCCCCCCAAAAAGCCCCCCCCCCCCCCCCTCCAAAACAAAAAAAAAGAGTGGGAAAGACAAAATCAAATGTATGAGCTAACGTTCAAAAACTAGTTTATACATCCATTTTCAATTTTCGCTGCGCGCTTCGCGCGCGAACAGATTATCTCAGTTTGTTGTAAACATCGGATGGAGCATAGACATTTTATTGGTTTTTTTTGTTTAACTCGGATTCTAAATTTCCTTCACATGTATGGCATGAAGTGCACCAAATTGCACCATTTCAAGTATATAAATGCAAAATCTTCCCCGTGGGAGGGGGATACCCCCCTCCCAAACCCTCCCCCTCTGGCTCTGCCCAAGCCCTCGGTCGCTTCGCTTCCTCGGGATTCATTATTGGCTGTAGGCCATGTTGTTGGATCATACATGCGCCACATGGTTTATGTTGGAACTGTGTATGACACTAAATACAATATTTATGTGTGAGTTTGGGTGCATATTTATTAGTGCGTCAATTATTTGTTGTCTTCGTGAAAAATATATCAAATCATAATACGCTTTCTCAGATACAGTTAATCTTAAGCCCGAATTTCCTATCTAGGTATGCATCAGATTCCACAATTTCAAGTACATAAATGCAAAATCTTTCTTACCGTGGCAGGGGGATACCCCCTCCCAAACCCTCCCCCTCCCTCCCTGCCCCAGCCCTCATGTGCTTCGCTCCCTCGGAACTTATTATTGGCTGTGTGTTGTTGGATCATACATAATGTTGCATAATTATGGTTTATGTTGTTGTGTGTGTGTGTTTTGGGGTACATATTTATTAGTGTGTCAATTATTTGTTTTCTACGTGAAAAATATATTAAAACTTTCTGGTCGATCAAATCATATCACGCTTTCCCAATAACAACCGAATTTCCTATCTAGGTATGCACCAGATTGCACAATTTCAAGTCCAAAAATGCAAAAGCTCCCGTGGGAGGGGGACACCCCCCTCCCACACCCTCCCCCCGCTCAGTCGCCAGTGGCGGATCTACGGGGGGGGGGGGGGGGGGGGGTTAGGGGGTTTAACCCCCCCCCCCCCCCCTTGGGCTGCTAAGTGAAAATGTATCAGTGAAAACAAGTGAAAAAAAGGTGAAACAAAATCACTTACGGGGGTTCAAAATAGCCAAAAAAATTCGCCGCTTCGTGGCTCGTGGACGATGCTCCGCATCGTCATTGGGTCAAACCCCCCCTTAGCAGAAAGCTAGATCCGCCTCTGGTCGCTTCGCTCCCTCGCAATGTCTCACTCTCACATCTGGCTCCAAGTTTTCAACCCAGAGTGTGGTTGGGCATGAGCCCCTACACACACAAATTGTGAGCCCCCTTGGGGTTTTGCCCCCCCAATCCAAAACTGCTTCCGGCGCGCCTGCATACATGCATTGATTTTGAAATGGAAATCTGTATCCTGCACACACTGAAAAGTGAATGGAACAGTGACAGAAACCAAGAGAATGATGTTATAAAAAGTAATAACTTGAAATTGAATCCATAGAAAAGGACTCACTTCAAGCGTCGATCAGGATCACGACATCGTCTGGCAGTTCTGAACTGAAGCGTGTATACGCGTACCGTACCGTACTCACTCCCGCAATGCATTATGCATTACGTATATGATTGAGTGACCCCCGCATCGGCACCCTAAAACATTTCCGACAGTTTAAGACTTAAAAATCATTCAAATTTCTTGAAATTGTACTCACATATTGAGAAAATAGTGCAGATTCCGATGCGATGATCAGATTTGCAATACATTAATTATATTTCGAGATATCGCCTTCGAACGCGCGCGTTGTTTTTTGGCTTCACAAGTTCGAAGTGTTTTTAATACCGGCACCCCCTCAACCCTCATTGACAGTGCACGCAACTCCAAATTTCTTGTGCGATGTTGGTATTATTTATCGTATTACTCGTAGCGGACGATCAACGCATTATTTCTCCTCAAAATTTCGACCAGTTCAGTTTCTAAGGGTAGTGCGCATCATCTCATGCGCGATTTTTTACAACACGCGCAAAAACAAATATTACGCGGGGTGCCGATATTAAAAACAGTGCCGATGTGTAGTACACCTATCATACATCGTATACCGTGGGTGATGGGGAACTTGGCCAGTCACAAACAGTCACAAATTGCACAGTGCGCCATAGACTTTGTACACACACAGTGCGCGGTGGCCAAGTTCTACTGCACTGCGATAAATTGAACTTTCGGACGTAAAATCACGCCTTTTGGAAAACTGCATTGACGATGAGCGATAATCTTTTACCACCGAACGCACCATGACATTGCAGTCCAATTGGTGGGAGTTTCTACCGAAATGAGCTGCTGAGTTTCGATTTACAAATGCGAGAATCAAGATGAAAAAAATTGTAATTTTCAAATTATTGTGAAAAAAATAAAAATTACAACTTTTTTAGTTTAGAGAGCGACTTTCAGGCGATTTTTTGGATAACCAGGAGGACTACAGAACAGCAAGATACAAGTATTTTATGAGGAAAATGCAAATAAATCGTTTGATATAACTTATAAATCGCATGTTTACTGCATTCTCGGCAAATCTAATTTCAAAGCAAGTTCTCCCCCCCCCCCCCCCCCCCCCCCCCCCCGGCCAAGTTCTACAGCACCCACGGTACAGCATAGGAAGCCCGCACGATTCCGAGACAGAGAAAAATCTTTGAGATAATCCACTTCAATCTTTACAACCGATTCATATGCCATGCCAACCTATACCTACAAATAATCTATAATGTTTATTTGTGTAATTTAGATGATTACTGTACATTTAACTTACCTCTGAAAGCTGTGGCATACTCCTCAAAACCCCACTCCTTTAAAAGCCCGTCAACGTCCATTTTCCAAATTACGCGATATCGATCAAATATTAAAACACGCGCGCGATGATCTGACGTAGTTGTCAATTAACCAATGAAATTACGAGTCGCAATCGCAACAAATGACCACGGCGAAAATGACCACGCGCAGTCAAAATTGTATTGATGTTGTTTCAAGAAAAAATACGACAAAATACGAGGAAAATAACCGCAAACGTGGTTAATATACAACTAACGAATGGGCTTCTTGTGATAGTCAAATCTATTACCGAGGTGGGCTCAAAATGATTATTACCCGAAGCGTAGCTGAGGGTAATAGTCATTTTGAGCCCACCGAGGTAATAGATTGCCTATCACAATCAAGCACATTCGTTAGTTGTTTTATATCACTCATCAATATCAGTGATTGTGTTCAGCTTATAGCAAAATAAGTGAAAATCTCTTGAATATTTCATAAAATCGCTTGTAAATTTTGATATAAAAATCAATCGACATTAATGAAGCCAGATGAGCCTCCAGAACCTGGGCGCATCTAATACGCTTAAAGTCATTGTTATGTTGCGCATACAATCACAAAGACGCAAAACCGAGTGCTCACCAACGCGCTGGCAGTTGCGCACATACGCAATGAATGCGTGCTAACGCTCCCACGGATGTGCTTATTGGCTGTCTTGGCGTTCTTCTTCCTAGGGTGTTAGTTTTTACCAGCAATGGCAATCACGTGACTAGAACGTGTGCGCCATAGAGCACTGCACAAATTTGATCGCGTGTGCATTTTGCTTAAACACATGATCTATGGGACGAACGCGTAACGAACTTTTAGTGTTAATTTTTTGCTAACAGCCCGGTCAAGTGATTGCGCGGGGATTGCGCGTGTTGTCCAAAACTATCATTTGTCAAATACAATGGTAAAACGAACTTATGAGGGATATAATAATTTTTAACCACGGCAAAAGTGTCGTTAAAGTAACCACGTACGATCTCCGTTTTTTTAGAGTGTAGTGTCAGTATATGACTTAATAATGAAGTCATGTATTTATAAACAATATCTACCCTGCAGGCGAACGATCTCCGTTTCAACCGCGCCATGCTGATGAACGTCGGTTTCGCCGAGGCACTCAACTTCACGCAGTTCGACTGCTTCATCTTCCACGACGTCGACCACGTGCCGCTGAGCTACGGCAACTATTACGGGTGCAGTGGCATGCCCAGGCACTTTGTCTCGGGTGTGGACAGATGGAAATACAAGTAAGTCTTAAAAAGATAGTTGAGTTTTGGTATAGAGGGCACTATAAGAAAATAATTTTTTGTGAGGTAATGAAAAACTGAGTGTCTAATTTGAAAGAGCATACAATTTTAATGACAGAACAAACTTTATTTGATCAAAATCGGTTCAGAAACGGCTGAAATATCAATAAATATATATATACATTTCGAGCATGGTGGAGTTATAATTATTAGTTTGTAATGCAATGGTGCAGGTTTTGGTTACAAAAATGAAGTTTGACCAAACTGTACTCTCTTTACCAGAACTCAACTATCTCTTTAACGAACAAACTCATTATAAACATAAAGAAACAAAAGGGGCAGTCTCATTCCCCATTACTTCCATGCAATCCGCCATCCCCAGTGTATCTATACCCTGTCTTCAATTTGACTCTAATTAAAGAGGTGTTGATTGCGTCTCTCTGGTTTTGCTGCCCAATTGTTATAAAATGTGTTATTTTGTTTGAATTTAACATTTATTAAGTAAACTATACTCCGAGCATTATTTGGGGCTGTGGCGGGCTTCTCCTGAAATTAGATGGATGGTTTAACGGGTAAGTTGACTGGGAGCTGATGAGAGGATGGCAACCGATGTACCGAGTCAGACAAGCTATAGTTATAGAGAACTGATGTCGTATGAAATTGTGTCAATTTAAACGTGAAGACTGATATATATTTTTGTCCCACTTTAGATTGCTGTACGGAGCGTTCTTTGGGGCCGTGACGGGTTTCACACGGACGCAAATCGAGCGATTTAACGGGTTTCCCAACGTGTACTTCGGCTGGGGAGGCGAGGATGATGATATCCTGGGTCGGATCCGAGCTAAAGGGCTGGCGAAGACCAGACCGTGGGGTCCCGCGGGGTTCTACAACGTCATCCCGCATCATCATAAGAGCGCCAAGAAAAACATGGACAGGTATGTAATTATCAAACAAAAATCGCTTAAAATAATAAACAAGCCTCGACGGAACGCATCTTCATCTGTCTGCCAATATAATTGTATCCCCCGAACCACTTCGGGGGATACTATGGATTTGGCCTCGTCGCGCCGCCGCCGCCGCCGCCGCGTCCGCCGCGTCCGCCGCGTCCGCCGCAGAGATTTTCTTGTGAACGCTCTACAGGTCCGAGTTCTTGTCCGATCATTTTCTAATTTGGTATGAAGGTGTATTAAGGAAAGAGGATGAAGCCTATTGATTTTGGTGTGGGGCGGAGTCCTGGTTGCCATGGTAACCATGATATAAAGAAATAGTTAAGATTACCTTGTGAACGCTCTACAGGTCCGAGTTCTTGTCCGATCATTTTTTAATTTGGTATGAAGGTGTATTAAGGAAAGAGGATGAAGCCTCTTGATTTTGGTGTGGGGCGGAGTCCTGGTTGCCATGGTAACCATGATATAAAGAAATAGTTAAGATTACCTTGTGAACGCTCTACAGGTCCGAGTTCTTGTCCGATCATTTTCTAATTTGGTATGAAGGTGTATTAAGGAAAGAGGATGAAGCCTATTGATTTTGGTGTGGGGCGGAGTCCTGGTTGCCATGGTAACCATGATATAAAGAAATAGTTAAGATTACCTTGTGAACGCTCTACAGGTCCGAGTTCTTGTCCGATCATTTTCTAATTTGGTATGAAGGTGTATTAAGGAAAGAGGATGAAGCCTATTGATTTTGGTGTGGGGCGGAGCCCTGGTTGCCATGGTAACCATGATATAAAGAAATAGTTAAGATTACCTTGTGAACGCTCTACAGGTCCGAGTTCTTGTCCGATCATTTTCTAATTTGGTATGAAGGTGTATTAAGGAAAGAGGATGAAGCCTATTGATTTTGGTGTGGGGCGGAGTCCTGGTTGCCATGGTAACCATGATATAAAGAAATAGTTAAGATTACCTTGTGAACGCTCTACAGGTCCGAGTTCTTGTCCGATCATTTTTTAATTTGGTATGAAGGTGTCTTAAGGAAAGAGGATGAAGCCTTTAGATTTTGGTGTGGGGCGGAGTCCTGGTTGCCATGGTAACCATGATATAAAGAAATAGTTAAGATTACCTTGTGAACGCTCTACAGGTCCGAGTTCTTGTCCGATCATTTTCTAATTTGGTATGAAGGTGTCTTAAGGAAAGAGGATGAAGCCTTTTGATTTTGGTGTGGGGCGGAGTCCTGGTTGCCATGGTAACCATGATATAAAGAAATAGTTAAGATTACCTTGTGAACGCTCTACAGGTCCGAGTTCTTGTCCGATCATTTTCTAATTTGGTATGAAGGTGTATTAAGGAAAGAGGATGAAGCCTTTTGATTTTGGTGTGGGGCGGAGTCCTGGTTGCCATGGTAACCATGATATAAAGAAATAGTTCAGATTACCTTGTGAACGCTCTATAGATCCGAGTTCTTGTCTGATCATTTTCTAATTTGGTATGAAGGTGTATTAAGGAAAGAGGATGAAGCCTATTGATTTTGGTGTGGGGCGGAGTCCTGGTTGCCATGGTAACCATGATAACCATGATATAAAGAAATAGTTAAGATTACCATGTGAACGCTCTACAGGTCCGAGTTCTTGTCCGATCATTTTCTTATTTGGTATGAAGGTGTATTAAGGAAAGAGGATGAAGCCTATTGATTTTGGTGTGGGGCGGATTCATGGTTGCCATGGTAACCAAGAACAACGTACACCACCAAACTTGTTCAGTTCACAATATTACAACCCACAAAAGTGCAATGCAATTGGTTCGGGGGATACATGTGCTCGGCTGCGCGACCCGCCGAGCGCGCAATTTCTAGTTACTATGATGATTTTGTTGTCTTGGCAACGTTAATTTGATTAATTAAATGATACAATGATAAAGAAAAAATAATGTCAGCAATCAATGTTCTTTCCTCTTACAAACGATTCTCAATATTCTCATATTCGAAGCTATAATAGTTTTCCCCAATCTCCGGAAGAGCTGATGAAAATATATGCTGAAGAAAAGGAAGAAGCAACCCATATTATTATAGTGCATACTTATCGCCCAAGTCTATAATGAGAGTTGGTAAATTACTAATTTGAAATAAAGTATTGATGAAGAATGTTCATAATGACGGACGGGTGTCAAACATAAACTGCGATACAATAATGTGATTATGTAAACGTGTCATTGTTTAATGATTAACAATCATCTCCTTTCACCGTTACCATGACAACCAAACAGGGTGTGCCTTCTCAACCACTACAAGGAGCGCGTCGACTCGGACGGGCTGAGCAACCTCTACTACAGGACGCCCATCGTCGAGCTCCACCCGCTCTACACCAACATCTCCGTGGACATCCAAGAGTTGCCATGGCAACCCGACTGGCACGTGTGCGATCGGGATGCCGAGATCGCGGCGCAGAAACACGAAGAAGCCGACGTCGATGTCGGGATACGAGGCAACGTCAATCACAGATGAGGATGAGGAGAGGGAGATGGGGTAGACAGATATGGAGAGGGGTAGATAATATAGAGAGCGAGGTATATAGAGGTGGATAGGTAGATCAAGAGAGCGAGAGGGGTAGATAAAAGGGGAGAGGTAGATACAGAGAGCGATAGGGGTAGATAGAGGGGGGGGGGGGGGGGGGGGATATATAGAAACAGAGATACACCGACGGGTGGATCGAATACGGTATAGCTAATAGTCATATGCAATAAATGTTCAATCAAACCTGCGTAAAGTGACCACCAAAGGGAAACCAAATAAGTGGCCACTGTAGACAGGTGACCTCTATAGACAGGTTCCATTACACTTTTTCTGTGCAGGGGATCACTTTTGGTGGCCACTTACGGAAGGTTGACTGTTATAGACAGGTTGCTAGCTAAGGCAGGTTTGACTGTATCATAAAAGTAGCAACAAATTATTGTGAGAAAATGATGGCTATGATGATACTTGAGGAAAAGTGAGGAAAAGGAGAGGGAGACGGCAGATGAACGTGACAATGACAATGATAATGGAGAAAACACCCAATAAAAGAATTTGAGAGGGGAGAGAGGGAAAATAACAAAGGAACATTCGCACGACAAGTACATTAGGATCATTAGATTATGGATGCAATTTTCTTGGTGTTCTTTCCAAATGAAAAAAGAAAGAAATAATTACAAATTAATAATAATTGTTGAATCATTTTCCATGTAATAATACAACTCGTTCGCGAGGTACCGCGAAATCCCAGGCCAGTACAGTACTAAATAGACTTCGTGTATTTTATGTAGCCTATAATCATGATAATGCCTACACATTAAAACAAAAAATGTATGCCAATGCTGTCATCAGAACAGCAACGGATATATACAAATATTTATTTTTTAAAAACTTCTTTTAATGTTCCGTCTTATGAGTATAAATCACGTTACTTTCCATAAAAAATGCATATTCATATAGCCTAAAAGAAAAATATTGGTAAACCATTATTACGATACGATTGTTTTGTAGCTAGAATAGAACGCATTTTTACCTCACTAATAATATATTCAACTTGTTAATCCTAACTTATTTATTGATCGAGTGTCTAATTATTATTGTAAACGGGTCAATTTGGCTAACCGTGTTGTAGTAAAGCTATATATCGTGAAACTGGAAGAAAAAAAAAGTCATGATGAAGGGTTATAGTATGATAATTGTACAACAAGAAACGTGTAAATTTGTATAAGCTGCGAATTGTGCAATCTATTCCCGTTTGTACCGATGACATTAGTGCTATAATCGCATTGGCGTAGCGTGGTCGAATTGATGGGACGGGGGGGGGGGGGGGGGGCACGCACCTTAACTTTTTGGGTACTCTCTGTGCATATATTTATAATGATTTAAATGATTTACCCGTATGTTTTTTGTAATTGTTATTGTCAAGTTATTATTGGGGTGCCCCCTGTGCACCCTCGTTGCTACGCCACTGGACAGTATATACAGTAACCATGCACGTTATATTTCGTCTTAAATACAATTCACTTATGAAGTGTGAACAATCAAATAGGCCGAGAAAATTGGAATGTTATGTATTTCTAATTTTGCTTGAAGATTAGACAAAACATATAAATCAGGTTTTTAATAATAAATATGTTGCATTAGACCTTTTGAAATAAATGATTTCCCCATATGTGTTTAGATTATTGTCATATTATAATTGGGGCAAAACCCCCTGTGCACCCTCGTAGCTACGCCACTGCATAACCGTGCACGTTATTTCCTCTTAAAATGCATTCAAGTGTGACAATCAACTGAAGTAATTATATGGCCGAGGAAATATAGGAATGTTATAATTATGTATTTCTAATTATGTCTGGCGATTAAACCAATACGAATCGGGTTTAAATAATAAATATGTTGCATTAAACCTTTTGAAATAAATGAAAATAATGTGTTTGCATTCTTTTATGCGGGTATGTAATTATTTCTGTAACGCTCATTATCATTAAAGTTTATACTGTGTGAAGTGTCTATCACACACGCGATACTCTAAATGAATAAAACACAAATAGGAATTTAATAACTAATTAAAAAGTTCCGATACACTTCAGGGTTAATATTTTAAATGCATGCAGTAACCGTGGTAACGCATTTGGGTATATAAGGTGATAATGGGCAATAATTATGATTATGGGAACATGAACGAAATCATTCAAATCTTGCTCAATGCCGCTGGGGCTCTGTAACTGTGTGTGTTTATGAAATAATAAAAGGATGACGAGAAATGAATTATGGTAGACAAAACAGTAACGGGCCCCATTGCAGAAAGAGTTACAATCGATTGTATAAGCTGGTAAGTTACAATTAATTATAAATCAGATCATGTGTTCTAAATGCGCGAATCTGATTGGTTGATAAATTATATGCGCAAAGTTTCTGACTTACAATCAATTGTAACTTGCAATCGATTGCATCTCTTCCTGCAACGGGACCATGGTATTACTGGAAATTACTATAGGCTATAATACAACGAACATGAATACTAACCATACAACAATCTGAATCAATTTGAAAAAGTATTTATTATATAAGGTATAAAAAAAATAACGCGGTAAGAGAACACCATAAACGAGTTGCAAGTTACTTGTTAAATGGAATTCGGGGCTTACTATTATAAACATGGCAAAAATAACGTACATTATTTACATTTTCTTTGTGTTTTTTTAAAAACAAACGTTGCCATATAAGGCAATACCATAATTAAAGCAAGAACATCTGGCATTACTACGAACCAGAACCGGTATAAAATTGAATACTAATGTCAAAATTTAAGTTATTTGACTAGTTTGGGCCTATTATCCAAAATGGGAAACTAAATCAATGAACCAATTAAAAACTTCACGTACTGTAAAGTGTGGCGCCAGATTAAAGGGGTAGTTGAGTTCTGGTAAAGAGAGTACAGTCAAACTAAATTTTAGTAACAGTTATGACTCCACCATGCTTGAAAGGAATAACAAATTACGAATGACTAAGTAAAAAGTCTGTTATCATTAAAAAAAGAGCCGTTAAAACTCCAAAGGGCGCTCTCAAAACACTCATCGGTGTCAACCATTCTTAATAAAATATTGTTCATGTGATGTTTTGTTGAAATAGTGATTAGATCGAGAGATAATCAACAACTATTTAAAAACCTCTTTTGTAAATTTTTGAAAAGAGGAAGCATTAAAAAAAATGTTTTAACGGCTGGTTCAAAATTATCGAATAATTGTGGGGCCCCATGCACAATTATTACAAATGGTTATGTTTATGGATATATCAGCCATTACTTAACCGATTTTGATCAAATAAAGTTTATTCTGTCATTAAAATTGTAATAATGCTCTTTCTAATTTGACACTCAGTTTTTCATTATCTCACAAAAAATGATTTTGTGTAGCGCCCTCTATACCAAAACTTAACTGTCCTTGTTCGAATCGTATTTTTAATTATTATAAGCAAAACATAATTATACAATAATTTGGTCCAATATTTCTTCTCAAAGCAGGTCATTCGTTTTCGCTGCGAGTTGTCAAGTCCTTTTATAGTTCAACCCTGGAAATTATTATAAATTTTTTTTTTTTAAATGTCGAATTCCCCCAAACAAATCTGGTCAACCTCAGAATTAGAGCGTTCACTTCTTGTCGTGATTTGATGAATCCCAGCTCCAAGAAGAGTTTGTAATCCATTGATTTATTAAACTTCTCAAAATCTACATTATTTTGGACTGCTTCCGAATACAGTCAGTTTCTCTTCTCGAAGAATCGTTCTTTTTTCGTTCATGCGATTCGATGAATTCCATGCAGTTCAACATGTTCAAGGATCCAAGTTGATTTTGTTTTAATCCATGATTTATTATTAAACATCTTATAAAACTCTACATTACATTTGGTCAGCCTCCAAAAAGACTCACTTTCCCTTCTCGGCGAAGCATGCTTTTTTGTTTGTTGCAATTCAACGATTCATCAGATTCAATTTTGTTCAATCCATAATTAATTATTCAACTTCTTAAAATGTCTTAAAAATTTATGTTATTTTGGTCAGCCTCCGAATAGAGTGACTTTCTCTTCTCAAAGAAGCATTATTTTTTCGTTGCGATTCGATGAATCCCATGCAGTCCAAGGATTCAAGCAGAGTTTTCAATACATGAATTTATTATCCAACTTATTGACATGCATCTACATTATTTGGGTCAACCTCCGAATACATCGAGAGTCATTTTCTCATTTTGTCTATAATACAAAGTTCTCTTCTCCTCAGAGAATAAAGTAACATTCTATTCTCTAAGTCGATCGTTAATAATGTCACCGTTTGATGAACATGATCTGATGATGCAGGCTACCTCGTTAACTCGTTTATTTCTTTAACAAAATTAGCAAGCCTTGTTATAAAAAAAAAAATGTCTAAAAACAAAATATTAATTTCTGTTCAAACTATACGAGTGCAGTGATTTTCTTGTCGTAGTACGATGAGCCGATTGCTATAATATATACTGGCATTTTGATGAACTGTTTAGTTCAATTATATGTCCGTGACTCCGTGTTCATGGTAATCGATATCGAAACTATTCATATATCAAACAAATAAATCTACATCTGATCAACATCTGTGTGCAGCATCTTCCTCTTCTCGAAGTAAAACATCCTCTTCTCGTCGTAGGCCGATCGCTTGGCGCGCGCCGACTCGAGTTTCGCCCTCGCTGCGTCTTGCTTGAGCCTGATCAGCGCCATCTTCGCACGGTGCTGCTCGGTGACGAGCTTCGCCTTGAGTTCGGCAAGTTCCTGCTCCTTGGAGTTGGCGGCAGCGGCGGTCGTCAATGATGTCGGCATCGTTGTCGCCCCGTAGACGCTTTCGATCACGGGCATATTATGCATCTCGTTGGCGTTGCGACTGGTTTGTGAGGCCAACGAAGGGCTGTTCGATCTCGGCTGCGGGTTGATGGTAGTGGTGGTGGTACGGAAGATGGAGGGCATGGGTTCTTGGTCACTGCATACAGATAAGATAGAGAGAACAAAACAATTCAGTGTTACCATGGTTACATCTTGCAGTTCCCTGTAAACAAATTATTGCAATCACTCATTGGCGTGGCTATGTGGAAGGGGCGGGAAAGCTGTTTGTAAACAACTTCTCATAAGTGTGTGTATGTATGTGTGTGTGTATAATTATTATATGTGTGTGTGGACAAAAAAGTGGAGGGGAGGGGTGTGGGAGTCCCCCTCCCACGCCAGGGATCGGGAGCGCAGTTTGTATTTTGTTAACTTGAACTTGTGTACCTAAGAAAGAAATTTTACTTGACATGAAGTCCAAGCTAGCTATAGATATAAAACATAGGTATGCACAAGTGGTGCATAGGCGGGGGGGGGGGGGGGGGGGGGGGGGGGCAATGGCCTGCACTTCAAAATGCGGGGAGACCGTGGGGCCCCCATCCCTCGCCCTTTGACGCCCATGGTACATGATCATTAATCAACCTTCACTGAATGCCCCTCCCTCTCCCCCTCCCCCTCCCTATTCCCCTCTTCCTCCGAAGACGAGAAAATAACTAAAGATAATAAATTGACTTTCGCCCGTATATTTTGACATGCCTGTATTGAATGCGAAATCGCCACGACATAATAAAGCGAAACACCGTGACAAAGATCATAAATTGTGCAAGTCAATGTTGTACTATAATATGGGGTGGGGTAATCATGCAAGAGATGAGAAAAAGGGGGAGACTACACCCCTTTTTTCATTTTGTACTAGGTCTAGACTCTAGTACTACGTTTCGCCATCGGCAGTTGTCCTTTTTCCCTAGATCGACAAATCTGTTTTCAAGGCCTCTTTATATTTAATTGAAAGTATTTGAGTATTAAATGTCGGCCATTCTTTAATTTTCTGTCCAGTTTATTGATTTGCCCCTACACTACAGTACAGTTCGAGATCGTGTCTCTTTTTTCTGAATGACTAATTAAATTTATTTCCAATAATTTCAAAATATATTCTGTTACTGTTGCTTGTGTTATATACTATAGTACTCGTGTTTGTATGCAAGGTTAGGCAAAAAGAGTTTCTTTGATTCTTTCTTGGATATGTGGTGGCTCTAAAAAGAGCCGGTTGTTTTGCTAGCAGCAAGCTGCAAGCAGGGTGCTTAACCACCGAATCCGTAGAGGGTACGTCCCTGGCGCTTCAGGGCGTAGACGACGTCCATGGCGGTGACGGTCTTCCTCTTGGCGTGCTCGCAGTAGGTGACGGCATCACGGATGACGTTCTCAAGGAAGACCTTGAGGACTCCACGGGTCTCCTCGTAGATGAGACCACTGATACGCTTGACACCACCACGGCGGGCCAGACGGCGGATAGCGGGCTTGGTGATTCCCTGGATGTTATCACGCAACACCTTGCGATGACGCTTTGCGCCTCCCTTTCCGAGTCCCTTTCCTCCTTTACCACGTCCAGACATGTTGATTGTGCTTGATGAATTTCAAACTGAAGAAATTTGCCGAGCACACAGTACTTACGGACAATTTGCGGACGCGAGTGTAATCTGTAAACGTTGTCCCATGACACGTCACACACCGATGCATTTCCAGTTACCGCGGGCGCGCGCGGTATTGTACACGCAAATGAGCGTGCCGAACCAACACTCCGTGAAAAAGCCAAGATTTGCCAAATTAAATCCGCTATTTCATATATTTTTTGATGATTGAAGAAAATTTAAATGATTTCACGTATTATACATTTTGTATTGCAATGTATTAGAAATCAATTTGGGACAAATAATTCAGCAGATTTGTATAAAATTGGAATTTAAATTTGACCACCATCGAAACGTGCTTGTTTTGAGGCACGCCGTACGGTTTTCGAAATATGAATAATTCATTAGCACAAATTGATACGTTTACGCATTGCAACACAAGTTGTATGCCGGATAACTCCGTCAAATTGCAACGGATCTGCGTGTTTTCTATTTAATACAGCATATTCTGATAAAATGTAGTCAGTCAAACCATCAAAATATTGAAATCGTGTATTTTTAAGTTACAAATTTGCAAAAACGTTAGGCCGTTTTGCAAATTGTACCACAAATTTTCTGATGCATAATGCATGAGTTACCTGACCGTGAAGACCGTGAAGGAAATGCACCAATAACGGAAAGCCAATTATTGCGCCGTGGACTGACCAATCACTGTGGACTGGGTTGGCATATAAATACCAGCGGGCCCGCGAAAATGGTTATCAGTTGAATTTCAACAGAACAAGAATCAACAATGGCCCGTACAAAGCAGACCGCTCGCAAATCTACCGGAGGAAAGGCTCCCCGCAAGCAGCTGGCCACCAAGGCAGCTCGCAAGTCCGCCCCAGCTACCGGCGGAGTGAAGAAGCCCCATCGCTACAGGCCCGGAACCGTCGCTCTCCGTGAGATCCGTCGCTACCAGAAGAGCACCGAGCTGCTCATCCGCAAGCTCCCCTTCCAGCGTCTGGTCCGCGAGATCGCCCAGGACTTCAAGACCGAGCTCCGCTTCCAGAGCTCCGCCATCATGGCTCTTCAGGAGGCCAGCGAAGCCTACCTGGTCGGTCTCTTCGAGGACACCAACCTGTGCGCCATCCACGCCAAGCGTGTGACCATCATGCCCAAGGACATCCAGCTTGCCCGCCGCATCCGTGGCGAGCGTGCTTAAATTGTCTTTTTGTTTGACAATTTCACATAAAACGGCTCTTTTTAGAGCCACCACAAATTCAAGAAAGAATCGAGCCTTGTCTCTGAACTAAACTTCTATTTCTAAAGATTGAAGTGTATAAACTAATATTAAATATACTAAATTAGTCTAAATACTTTCAAACTCAAAGATTAAGTCCAGACATGAAAGAAAAGTAACACTAACAGATGTAACTAACTGAATCATGAAGATTTTACACTACTTCAACAAACAAGTTCAGCTTTCCACATTTAAACGGGTCGTTCCGTTGTGCAAATAATGAAAAAGAAACTAAACATTCCCTCGTGGTCAAAAAGTTTGACTTCACTGGTATCCCTTTCCTCGACAACTTTTATTTGGTTCGTTTGTTGTTGATTGATTGATTGATTTATTTTTGTTTGGGGGGGGGGGGGGTGCTAAATCGTTTTCATTCAAATTATAAGGGGGTGGGGGCGCGCACGTGCACAGCGGCGTAGCTAGGATTTTTTCGTGGGGGGGGGGGGGGGGGGGGCCTGACATTTTCGTGGGGGGGGGGGGGGGGGCACAATATATGATTTTACTTTTCAACTGTTGTAGGTACATGAAGCCGAAATAGAGGCAACATAATAGTCAAGTATTCGCCTCTGTGTAATTTTTTATGATTCATGTAAATTGAAAAAAAATCAAGCCACTGAAAAAGTGACACAAATTACAGGGTTGCCAACTTTGAGCCGGAGGTGAGAGTGAGACATTGCGAGGGAGCGAAGCGACTAATCGGGGGAGGGTGTGGGAGGGGGGTGTCCCCCCTCCCACGGTAGGGAGCTTTTGCATTTTTGGACTTGAAATTGTGCAATCTGGTGCATACCTAGATAGGAAATTCGGGCTTAAGATTGACTGTTCCTTGGAAAGCGTGTTATGATTTGATCGACCAGAAAGTTTTTACATATTTTTGACGAAGAAAACAAATAATTGACACACTAATAAATATGCACCCCAACACACACACACAAATATTATTGTTTCAACATAAACCATATGCAACATTATGTATTAGCCAAGAATGAGTCCCGAGGGGGGCAGAGAGAGAGGAGGAGGGTTTGGGAGGGGGTATCCCCCTCCCAGGGTAAGGAAGATTTTCCATTTATGGACTTGAAATTGTGCAATCTGGTGCATACCTAGATAGGAAATTCTGGCGTAAGATGCACCCCAACACACACACACATATTGTATTTAGTGTCATACACAGTTCCAACATAAACCATATGTCACATTATGTATGATCCAACAACACAGAATACAGCCAAGAATGAGTCCCGAGGGGGAGGGGGAGGGTTTTGGAGGGGGTAATTGACTTACGGTAACGGACGTTTGTGAAGTAAAGTGTGTAAACTATTGCGGGATCGGTATCTAAATGTAGATCATGATGGCGCATCTTCGAACCAGAGATGTGGTTTGAACCCTCTTTCTTTGTATTATACTGTTCTAACGCCTTTAACGGCATTGTTTTTAATTCAAAATTATTTTTTTTCAAGCATGAATTTTCAGTGGGGGGGGGGGGGGGGCACCTGGGGGGGCACAGACAATTTGTGGGGGGGCACGTGCCCCCCCAGGCCCCCCCCCCCCCCCCCCGTAGCTACGCCCCTGCACGTGCACCCTCAGAGTCATAGCTCTACTTCATACCGAACTATAAAGTAACATGGTACCATACCAGTTACTACCATGTATCAGAATCAGTCATAAACGGTGATGTAGCTACGAGAGAGAGAGGGAGGGGGGGGGGGGGGGGGGCAGTTACCAGCCCCTCCCTCAACATGACATAAAAAACATTTCTATTTGTGCAAATAAACTCAACAATTATTACATTGTCAAAATCCACCAAACTCGTATCTGGAATACTATCCCATCCCCTGGACAATCACCCCCCCCCCCCCCCCGGACGATTACTCCCGGACAATTGCCCCCAAGAACAATTAACTACCCCCAAGGCTCCGACTCTAAAAAAATATACTTCGTTGTATTCGTGAATCGTAATCCAATAGAAACAGGCAACTGGCTTTTATTTTCCGAACTTTCATTCGGATTGAAGTGTTTGGATTTGACAGTTTCTACTTTTCTGTGCAGAAAAGTTAGTGCAATGTGTTATCAAAATCACTGGTATTTTCGCTCATAACATAATCTACCATGGTCCATATAAGTCGCACATCACTTGGTCAGTGGATGATCTGGGGGCCGGGGTGTTTCACAAAATATTTTCAAAGTGTTTGGACTTGAAATAAAACGTACTAAAAAGCTACAACATGCAATTATTTGAAACTGCCCCCCCCCAAAAAAAAAAAACAAAAACAAAACAAACAAACAACAAAAACAGACATGTATACCAATTATTTCAAGGACAAGACTCCTTGATAATAACAAAATTAACTGATTTAATCAAACTTTATGCCTTTTCAAAATAACTGTTTCAACTAGTATACAAAGACACTAACGGCTTTCCACAGTTGATCCAACTTACAGGACAATAAAATCCGGACAAATTGTTGTATACATGCACTATAAGGCACTATTAAAAAACTAGGATGAATAGTCCCTGAAAATTTGAGCACAATCAGTCAAGAAATAGCTCTTTGAAAATATCCTCAAATCCTCAAAATCCAATTGGAATTCTAGCGGTCAAACTCAGTGGCGTAGACAGGTTCTTACACCTGGGGGGATGATTTGCCGTTCACCGGACCAAGACCAATTTTGAGACCCAAACTATTGCTTGAAAGTCCTCTCAGTAGGGGGGGGGGTAGATGTCAGGGGCGGATCTAGTGTTTTGCTATGGGGGGGGGGGTTTGACCCAATGGCGATGCAGAACATCGTCCACTAGCCGCGAAGCGGCGATTTTTGTTGTTGCTATTTTGACCCGCCGTAAGTGATATCTTTTTGCTTAGGGGGGGGGGGGGGGGGGTTGGCCCAATGGCGAGCCGCGAAGCGGCGATTTTTTTTGTTGCTATTTTGAACCCCCAATAAAATATACCAACAATAAAAGCATGCATGGGACACTTTCTTTCTTCAAATTTCCATTTCGTTCAAAAGATATTTACGATTGAAGGGACCTTTTCAGCCTTGTATAAAGTGAGTGCAGTGAGTAAGTGAATATCGCTTTGCATTCTCGCTCACTTTTCGGCCAAATAACATCCAATTCACTTGCAATTTTCACTCATTACTTTCTGGACATAGCAGATCACACCAATACACATTTTATTAACCACGCATCACTTTTTGCACTTGTCAACAAAGTTACTATAGATCCCTTAAAGCCGGATCTAGTAACTGTGTCAAAATCAACCAAACTGACTTAGAACTGAGTGGTTCTCTCATATACCTTGTTGTATTCGTATTACCAGTAGAAATATGGAACAGGTTTTAATTTTCCGAATTTCCCTTTCGTTAGAATAGAGACATAGTCGGAAGACATAGACGTGGAGGTGTTGTGGAACGATCGGATTTATAAGCGCTTGACTTCCGATCTCGGGACCCGAGTTCGAACCCAATCGATGCCACGGCATTTTATGTTCTTCATCAAGGCATTTAATCCACATTGTTGCTCTCTATACCCAGGAGTATAAATGGGTACTTGGTCGGGTGTTAACTTAGCCTGTAGCGCTATATATCATCATAGGGCAGCTTGGACTAATATGCTCCCCTGGGAGTTGAGACCGTGATGACCAAGGGTATAATGCGCCTCTGAATAGGGCACCTAGATATACATGGCGCTATATATTATTATTATTAAGTGTTAGGATTTGTAATTATCCGAGTGTGGATAATGTTAACCGGGTAAAAAGTAAGTACACTACAAATATCACTTTAATTGTCCACTCGTTACTCGCGGTCATAACCATTTACCATGGAATTTTCACATATCACTCTCTGGACAAATTATTATTACAGAAATTCATATTTGTTAACCCTTCTTAATTTTTTGCACATATATAAGATTCCTTTAAAAAGTTGACTGACTTTGGTGATACATGTATTAATAACTGAAGTATAAAAAGAAGATAATTTATAGGCACTATCGTTAAAAGACAAAAAATGAATCCTTACATCATTTCATACTCGACGTCGGGTTCCTCTTTTATGATCACCGTCTCGCCCCGAGCGCTCCACGTGTCGTCGTCCTCCTCCTCCTCCTCCTCCTCCTCCTCCGAAATGTGCACATTTACCGATACGAGATTATCATGATCAGTCTCGCGTGGGGGAGAGAGTATCGCTCGAGACGAGACCCCCTCGCGAGGTGGGATTACTAGAACTAGCATCCTCGGAGGTTTCATGTTCATCAACCCCCGGGTTGTCCCCGGAGGTTTCCCCATGTCCACCCGCGTGAGTTCCCAGAAAGGGTCATCCCCTAGGATACGGTCCAACTCCTTGTAGAACTGAGGACGATGCGGCACCTTTCTTCTTGCTTGTCCACTCTGGACCAGCTTCCGCGCCTTCGCGTACGTCCTCTTGAGATACTTGATCCGGTTCTGAATGCCGGACGTGGTGCGGTTGAATCCAGCCTCGGCCAGTTTTTTGGCGATTTCAATGTGCACAAACTGGTTCCTCATCGTTCCGTCCAGCTCCCCCGACGCACTGGCCTCGCCCCAGATCTTGATCAGAATTTCAGTCTCGGCCGGGTACCACTGGTTCCACTGGTTCCCTCCCATTGCCATGTCATCCCTGTTGCTGCTCACCTTGGCCTTGGGCATCTTTACAGTCACAATAAAACAAACTTAACCGGGTTGGGGCTTCGAGGGAGCTAATACTAATAATAAAATGCCGATTTCAAAATGTCTCCGGTCAATTAGAGTTTGAATATACAGCACGGAATAATAGTGAAACGATCAAAATACGAAGCACGCGGTGCAACACCGTGAATGGAATACAGCCCTCGATCGGCCACGGGGTTAATCTCCGGAGATATGTCCGGAGAAAGAAATGTACTCGACTCGAGAGATCACAAACAATATTCTATCCTGTTAAATGTACGGAGATGTACATTTCGGCACTGTCACAATTTACTATAGGTACGACGTCGATCAATTGGCGGAGAGTTTGTATTCCACCATGCAGGTAGCCTACAACGATCAGTATTATGCACTATGTTATTGTAGTGATCGGACTGCTCGTCGTGTTGTGTATAATAGTCCCCGGATATAAACTATGCTCGATCCACAGCGCGCATGCTACATAATGAGCAGTCTTGCTCGGTGTACGTGTACGCTGTCTGATCTGCTATACACATTCGATATTTTGACCCGACCTCCCCCGTGGAACAGGACGTACACATTTAAAGGACCGCATTTCCACCGTGCATTACCCACTGTTTCGCTTCGCCTCGCTTATTTTAGTCGCGATAACCACCGTGTACACAGTCGTATATATCAAACTAAATTATACCAGTATAGCGCGCGGCGTGAGGTAGAATCACAAACCCGACTGCACTGCAAACAAAGGCTAAGTATTCATTGGGAGCAGCCTGGGTGGCCTCCGAGGAATTAGGGGGTGAATGCATGGTTGAGTGCACTGACGTATACAGACAGAGGGGATTGGGGGGGGGGGGGGGGGGGGGCTGTAGGCGTAGCCCTAAATTCATACTTATTTTCAAGACCCCAAATCACCGAAATACCTACCGGTGACAACACCAACAGCTGGGTCACTTCGATCGCCCAACTTATTAGCCCCCTCGAAGCCCCCACCCCGGCCCCGCCCCACCAAACAAAAATGATCATGCATAATTCATTATGCACATGAGAGGGGACAAACAAACAATATTATGGAGAAAAAATACACAGTTCCGTCATGGAAATCATGTATTACACCTTTTTTTTTTTTTACAAAGCATCACCCCTCAAACAAAATCATCATAAAATAGGGGACTAATTCACGCCACTAGCTGTTCACACATTCACACGTTCCCTGCATGTTCTCAACATGATTTTCAGATTGTGAAGACATAGCGTAGACCCTTTAAATTGTTTAATCACAATTCCTCTCTCTTTCCGACCCCTCACTATTCCCACCGGCCCCTTCTCGGCCCCTCCAGATTCCCTTGTCACTCTATGGTCACACGCGATCATATTTACATCATACATGTATGATATAGTTATCTCCCTTTGTATCCCCCTCTCTCGTTTGATTCTCTCTATTATTTAAAGTGATGCCTGTAAAGTGTCAGATATTGCACAACATGACATTTGAGACTTCAATCCTATATCAATATCATTGTAAAATACAATTGAAAGATTTGTGAAAGTTTGAAAGAAAACGAACACTGTTTACCTAGTGAAAAAAACGAATATTGAGTTCATATTTTATCACCGAATACTGATGGTCTGCCATACTTTTGTCGCAGTAATGAATGATCCGTTTGAGATATTCGCACCCGTGTATTTTTACACACGTAGTACATAATTCATGGAATTTGAACTCGCTCGGCTCAAAGTTCAATCTCCGGAATGTTCTCACGGGTGCTGCATGCGGACGTTCTCAGCTAAGACAATTGTACTTTTTTCAATTGCGTTGATTAACGCTTTAGAAATAATGATTTTCAATGATAATTATCTTCATACTAAAGGGACATTTGAAAAAAATCAAACCCTATTTTATTCTTCTCTTACCATAAGCTAAACAACACGGTAGAAGAGAAACGAGGAAGCTCCAAGTAATTTTCGTGGATTTGGACACTTTACAGGTATGACTTTAATCCCTTTTCAATCGATTTCCTGTAATAAATATAAATACATTTGTATTTTTATCCCCTCTTATCAATTGCAAATATCAGATACAGTATAGTCAGAGCTTCTTGATTGATTGAGAAAGCTGAAGTGGCGTAACGTACGTGGTCGTTCTTATAAAGGGAAAGGAGGGAGGGGACACATGCATTATTTGCATGGGGGGGGGGGGGGGGCACATTATGTTTGTTCGATGTTGTTACTGTTTTTTAAAGATATTCCTTTTTTGTTTTGTATTGTTTGGTCAAATTATTGGGGACACGTGCCCACCATGCCCCCGTAGCACCACTTGTAATATATTTTGTTTCTGACTTATAATGTTTAACACAAGTCTTGTGTAGTAATGATTGGACTACTTGGAGGGGGGGGGGGGGGGGGGGGCAAACCTATAGATGTGTTTCTTTATTTTCAAAATATATATTTATTGATTGATTGATTGATTTTTTTGGGGGGGGGGGGGGGGTGGGGCCGTGGGGGGGGGGGAGCAGGTGCCCCAGTTCTCCTCCCCCGCAACTACGCCATGTTAGTGATGATTATATAAACTACTTACCGGTTAACGAATTGATGAGTCTGGTTGGCAATGACCCGTTGGTCTAGCTGCAGTGGGGGATTGTCATCATCGATATCGATGGGCTCCACCTTCACGGTGTTGTCCGAGAGGCACGTCACCTCCTCGTCGAGCTCGCCTAGCTCCACGTAATCGAAGTCGGCGCTACTTCCATGGGCGGACGC
>JBAMJV010007867.1:0-25000 GCA_037951105.1 Echinarachnius parma
GAAAGTGTCTTGATGGCTCGAAGACCTGACTTTGGGGGGCACCCACATTTGGGGACAATAATGGGGGTCCAGGGGGCGGAGCCCCCGGAAGCTTTTAGATTTCAGACATTTGCTCCTAGCATGGGTGTTCAAATTGTATAAAATAGTGAACCTACTCATAACGTATTTTTAAAGGGCATAGCGAGGAAAAGACTGAGCCTTGCATGAGATGGATCCACGTGATCATGTATACTATAGAGCCATCGATATAGTCTAGGGCATTGGGCTCCCATGAAACTAAGCAAGGGCGTCAACAATTTCTCAAAAGTGTAGGGGAGACATTGCGAGGAAGCGAAGCGACCGAGCGGGGGAGGGTGTGGGAGGGGGTGTCCCCCTCCCACAGTAGGGAGCTTTTGTATTTTGGGGCGTGAAATTGTGCGATTTGGTGCACACCTGAGACAGAAATTTCACGTAATATGAAGTATATAGGTATGGAACCAAACATACATAATGACAAAGGGAGGGGGACAATCTGCTCCTTTTTCAAATGTGGGGGGACATTGATATTCCAATTTGATTTGCGTTCAGCGCATATGTACCGAGATTATTTTATTTTCTGTGACGGTGTGCTATCTATAGATGAGGGTTTAACAAACTTCGTTTGAGGTGTGCGTTTGAAAAATTAGGCTGCCCAACACATTTCAAAAGGTGAGTTCCCGCAACCCAAATGAAACTTGCAATATGAGAAACTGTATGCGCGCGAAGCGCGCGGCAAAAAAGAGATTTACAGTCCTTTTCAAACTAAAAAAACGGCTATTTTGAAGATTAATTATTGATAAATGTGTCTTTCCCCTCTTTAGCAATATATCACTCGATTTTTGTCTTCCTCATTTTCGGAATTATTTAGGGCGAAATGATATGTTCGCCCCCCAATATTTTCATTGGGGGGGGGGGGGGGGGGGGGCGACCGCCCCCCTGCCCCCCCAGGATCGACACCCCTGTGATCTTGAAGAAGAAGATCATAATTATAACCCCCTTAATCAATTTTGCACGTCTAGGATTTGCAGTCAATAATGCGAGACACTTCCACAAACTGATGAAACGTCTTTAATTCAAGATAAACTATGTCCAGAGAGGGTACTGGGGAAGTCTCATTACTGTCATGAGGATTATGGTGAAGATGATAATAATGATAATGAACGATGGTGGTTATGTTGACGATGGTGAAGAGGAGGAGGAGGAGGACGAGGACGATACACGAATTGATTAACTATACGTGCTTTTCGAGGATTTGCAATCGATGCTGCTGCTATCGACCACAAACTATATAATTCAGCGTCTAGGATTCAAGAAGTACTATATCCACAGGAGGGGACTGGGTGAATCTTGTAACTCTCATGAAGACGGCGGGTGATGATTATAATGATGAGAATGATAAACTAGTTGATTAATTTTGCACTTTTCTAGGATTTGCTGTAAATGCTGCAGCAAGAATCTTCCACAAGCTGATGCGGCGCCTTGGATTGGAAGAGTACTATGTCCAGGGAGGAGACTGGGGGAGCAGCATCTCGACCAACATGGCCATCATGTTTCCAGAGTAAGCAGCTGACTTAAAACATATGTTTATAATTCCCCTTAATAATTATGGTGCATCTAACTAAGTGGGGGGGGGGGGGGGGGGGGGGGGGGGGGGTGTCCAGTACAAACAATAGTTCAAAATTAAGGGAAAGTCCTTCAAAAAATACATTGAGTGTTGCCCCATTAATTTGCTTGTTCCCCTATCAGATCACGCGGTGCCACGGCCATTTATGATACATATATACATGACAACCTGTCGGTAAAGACCACCTGCTTACAAAGACCAATATTCTCGAATCCCAAGAATGTATGTATGAACCCGTTTATAACGACCATTTTCTAATGAAGACTTCTTATTATGTCTCGCTATGTACAGTGGTCACTTCACACATTATTTACTTGATACATAGAAAGACAAGTGGGAGGAATCGCTTGACGTTGGAACGATATTAAGATCAAACGAATTTGTAGTAATTGATATCATAGATGTGACAATGAAATATTTGTATTTAGAATATGAAGTAATTAAATGTCGAATAATTATGTTTCATCTCTTTAGCCATGTGAAAGGTGTCCATGTGAATTGGGTCACGCAGTACAACACCTACACTTTGGTGGTCTATCCCATGTTAGCTCAGTTCTGGCCCTCGCTCCTGATGCCGGACCAGAGAGACCAGGAGCGGGTCTTCCCTGTTGGACCAAGTCTCCTCCACCTGCTACAAGAGACCGGATACATGCACTTACAGGCAACCAAGCCACAAACAGTTGGTGAGTTTGAAATGAATCGTCTTAGCTAGCTGTCAGTTATGCCTCCATAATATACACTTGCCAGAATTCCCATATGAGAGTATTTCCATGTGATGTGTTGTATGATGGTGGTCTAGCAAAGTCGTATCCTATGATTTGCCCTAATTCCATCTTGTCTAATCTAATATAATCTCATCCATTCATACCTCGTCTATTGCAGTTCAATGTGTAGATGACTTGCTGCGCACATCCCAGAAACGTTGTCCACCGAATGGCGTTATTTGCCTGACGGCGCATGACCTTCTTTAAGTCTTATCTATAAAATAAGATTATTTATTCTAACGTAATTTAATCTAATCTCATCTAATTTAATTTTTTTTTATCGCATCTCTTCATATCTCTGGACAATCCCCAAATGACGTGATTTGGCTGAAGACATAATTATAATATAATTATCTGCATGATCTTCTCTAAGTCTTATCTATAACTAAGATAACCTATCTTAATATAATTTGATCTACGGTAATCTAATATCATTTGATCTGATCTATTGGTATCATTAATATAACAGCTCAGGGAGTAAATGACTCTCCAATCTATAATCTAAGACATAATTTAATCTAATCTAAGCTTATTTGATATTATTTAATCTGATCGATTCATATCCTATATTGTGTAACTGACTCTCATATCGGTCTATAGCGACCTGGACAATCCCCGAATGACGTGATTTGGCTGACGGTGCATGATCTTAATATATCTGCATGATTTTTTTATAATAGCCAAGATAACATCTACGGTAATCTAATATAATTTGATCTGATCTATTGGTATCATTAATATAATAGCTCAGGGAGTAAATGACTCTCCAATCGGTCTAGCGGCGTACATCCTAGAAAAGTTTTCCACCTGGACTTACCCCGAATATCGTGACTTACCTGACCATGCCGCCGACCGTACGTGCAGTGGTCTTACAATGACTTTTCTACTCCACTCTAGCCAAATATAATCTTATCTGATCCAAATATATCCTAATCAAATTTAATCTGAGTAATTCATATCATCCATTACAGGTGAGGGTTTAAATGACTCGCCAATCGGTCTAGCGGCATACACATCCTTCAGAAGGTCTCCACCTGGACAACCCCCAACTGATGTGACTTAAGGGTCTTCTCTAAGTCTTATCTATAATCTAAGCTAACCTGTCTTAATCCAATTTTATATCTAATCTAACCTAATCTGATCTATTCATATCTCATGGCAGCTCAGGGAGTAAATGACTCTCCCATCGGTCTAGCGGCGTATATCCTAGAGAAGTTCTCCACCTGGACTAACCCCGAATATCGTGACTTACCTGACGGTGGTCTTACAAAGAAGTTTTCTCTGGATGACCTGTTGACGGATGTCATGATCTACTGGGTCAACGGGAACATCGCCTCATCAATGAGACTCTACAAAGAATCTTTGGCGGGGGAATCCTCGAGACAGTCTCGCAAGTAAGACCTTTAAAGAGATAGTTGAGTTTTGGTACAGAGGGAGCTACACAAAATAATTTGTTTGTGAGATAATAAAAAAAATGTGTGTCTAATTCTAAAGAGCATACAATTTAATGACAGCATAAACTTTATTTGATCAAAATCGGTTCAGAAATGGCTGAAATATCCATAAACATTTACCTTTGTAATAATTGTTGGGCCCCACAATTTTTGTTTAAATGCTTCCTCTTTTCCAAAATTCACAAAAAGAGGTTTTAAAATAGTTGTTGACTATATCTCTATCTAATCATTATTTCAACAAAACATCACATTCACAATATTTTATCTAAAATAGTTGAAACTGATGAGTGTTTAGAGAGCACCATCTTGAGTTTTAACGGCTCTTTTTTAATGATAACAGGCTATTTACTTAGTCATTTGTTATGTGTCATTCCTTTTGAGCATGGTGGAGTTATAACTGTATAGTTTGTACTGTAATTGTGCTGTTTTTGGTTACTAAAATTAAGTTCGACCAAAACTCAGCTATCCCTTTAATTAACCTAATTGATCATCATTATAGTTGTACAGGCGGGCTGCAACTATAGCTGCAAGATCTCCAAGAGTTTTGAAAACACCTATAGTATATTTGGGAAAAATACCCATTTAAGTGCAAAATCATCTAGATATACTGCCCTGTGGGCAAAATCACTTCTTTGTTTGTTGTAAAATCACCACTAAACATTTGGGCGAATTTGCCTCACATTCGGGCAAAATGTGTACATTTGGGTCAAAATTGCATTGGTTAGAATATGGTTTGATGAATATCAGACCCCTAGGACATATTGTGTGGTTGTTTTTGTGCTTACTTAAAGCAATTGTCTTCGTTTGTTTATTACTTAGTTTGCTCATTAATAGCTCAAAACCATTTCTGTAAAAAGATTGTTTTATTTTATGATGTTTATTTATTTCCCACATTATTTTGTAGCCATGCGAACAAGGTGCCAATGGGCTACGCGTCTTTCCCGAACGAGTTTTTCCATTCTCCAGAGTTTGTCGTGCGACGCTTCAATCCTAACATGGTCCACTACTCGTACCAGCCGAGAGGCGGCCATTTTGCCGCTTTAGAAGAGCCGGGCCTTCTAGCAGACGACATTAGACAGTTTGTTCGCAAAGTGGAAGCTCTGTAGTAATTATATATTTCAGAACTTCAGCCGGGGTGGGGCCATTTTACTGCCTTTTGGAGCCGGGCCTTCTAGAAGACAACATTAGACAGTTTGTTCGCAAAGTAGAAGCTCTTTAAAGGGATCTAGTAACACTGTCCAAATCCACCAAATTTAATTAAAAACCTAGTTTCTCTCATAACGTGTATTATTTGGATTACCAATAGAAGCATATATAATTATACATGTTTTGTTTTTTCAAATTTCCCTTTCGTTAAAAAGATATCAACGATTGAAGTTTTCAAATCTTGAACTATCCACTGGTTAGACATAACATTGAACAAAGTCAGTGTAATGAGTTGTATTTTTGATCATTTGTCGGCCATTTAACACCCATTTAACGTGACAGTGCCGTCATTCTGACAGTTTAAAATCTTATTCTTGTCCACACTCTAACCTTCATACACACGGACATACACATACATAACTGTACACGTACACACTCTAACACAAACATACAGACATACAAACAGACAGACATACGGACAATCAAACGAACAGTCATTCACACATACTAAAACACATGGGCGTCGGTACTTACGTAATACCTATTCATCAGGGGGGATGAATGAATAGATCATCCCCCCCCCCCCTGATGAATGGGTATCAATGACAGATCGACGCCCATGCTAAAAACATGATGTTACACTGACGTCGCTCATACAATGTGAACGTTTTGTGTGGGATAATCAAATAAACTGAACTTGAATTTAAAAAAAATATATATAATAATAATTTAATAACCGTGCCATGGACCATTACTTTAACACGTGACACACGCACTACACACACGCACTACACGTGGAGCGATGTGGACGTCATATCCCTACTTTGCTCAGGACACTTGGACACTCATCCCTGTCACACCGGGCCATCTAGACAGTTTGCTCAGGACACTTGGACACTCATCCCTGTCACACCGAGCCATCTAGACAGTTTGCTCAGGACACTTGGACACTCATCCCTGTCACACCGAGCCATCTAGACAGTTTGCTCAGGACACTTGGACACTCATCCCTGTCACACCGAGCCATCTAGACAGTTTGCTCAGGACACTTGGACACTCATCCCTGTCACACCGAGCCATCTAGACAGTTTGCTCAGGACACTTGGACACTCATCCCTGTCACACCGAGCCATCTAGACAGTTTAATGTGCAAAGAGGTAACTCTAAAATAACTAGCAACATTCTATTTAAGAAATATTGTAACCACGAGTATCAACTGCTCATTACCTGCATAAGAGTTGGCCATTTATTTTTTTGTTTATAGGTGTTCATATTATTACTATGCGAATACCAATATGAAATATGATATAACGCAGAATCTGACATTTTAAAATTTTGAACAAGACAATGCTGTTGTGTGTAGTTTGTATCAACGTTTTGCGATGTGCATGTATATAATCGCATTACTTATGCAGTCTGAAGTCAATTGAGAATGTTTAAATTGTCATATGAGACAGTATTTATGTGAAAATGTAAAGATTATTTTAGAGCAAGTAAATTTATCACCGGTACTTATTTGTCTTTATTAAATATGACTGTATTGTAAGCACTGACATTTAGTTTTTAATGACTTTTGCATTTGGGAATTAAACAAATAATTAATTCAATACCAATATAGGATAATAATATTGATTTTGTCATGATTTATATATTTGCAAATAAAAGAATGTATAAAAATGAAAGAGTACATTTATATTGAATACTTTTTAAATAGACTCTTATAAAAACACACACGCACAAACACAAAAGTCTACTTATTTAATTAGTGATGTTGAAATGCTATTGGTGGGTGGAGTGATTTAAAAAAAAATGTTGTTTTGTTGACTATACTCGTTACTTTTACATCTGTTTCTGAGGAATGTTTAACGCCAATCATGTATAACAAGTTGCGTAGCTACAGGGAGGAGGGGGGGGGGGGGGGGGGCACGGGGTGGCACGTGCTCCCCAAAATAAAAAGCAAAACAAAACAAATAAGAATTTAGAGGACAATTTGTGTATACACCAACAATATTTATATATTGTTTTTCTGTGTGACCCTCGCATGGCGTGCGCCATCTGACGGCCAAGTATAATAGCGCAGCATAGCCATGGCATCTATTATAACGACACAACAAAGTCCGGAACAAGGACTACGCCCCCCCCCCCCCCCGGGGGGTCTTTGGAGCAACGAAAACCCTGAAACGGGAGTTAAGGGGTCTAAGGAGCAGACTAAAACTATAAAATACATAGACTTGGAGCTACCAAAGACCTACGGAAACCCTCAAAAAGGCTCAAATAGTGGTCTAAGGAGCCGAACTAGAAGAAGAATAATGGCCTTGGCGCTACACAAATACATAGCCAAGTCATTCCGGGGGTCTATGGAGCCGAACTAGAAGAAGAATAATGGACTTCGCTCTACTCAACCTACTCAACTACCTAGCCAAGTCATTCTGGGGGTCTATGGAGCGGCAATTTTTGAAAATCGGGTATCTTTAGAGCTGCGATCGGGTGTGGAAACGGGGTTCTTTTAAGCGGCACATACCCGTCTTTCATTATACATGAGTGCCCCCCCCCCCCCCCGGGACTACGCCCCGCCCTGCCCCCTTTAGCTCTCGACCGGCGCCTCCCCAGGCCCAGTCGAATACCCTCGACCTCGTCCCTAGGAAAATTGGTCTTTGATTTAAGACATTATATTCGACTGAGCATGTACGTATATCTGAAACTGTTTTGTAATGTGAAAGTGGCAAAGTAAACTTAAAATATATACACATTGTAGTTACTAATCTGATTGTATCTGGAATCTAAACCGAACACAAAAAGTAACTTACCCCCTAAGCAATTGCCCATAATTTCATAACCAAGAATCGTTTCAAGATTTCGTCTTGCCAAGATATCCCTATCATAAACAATGTGTAAAAATAAGAGGTAACCATTACTCCATGGTTGAGTGAGCACACGTTACAGACAAAATAGTCATAATATTTCAAAATTCGCAGAAGTATTATCATCATTACAAATTATTGAGAATTGAAAATTGAAAATTAAAAAATGCACTGTTTTACAATTGAAATTAATGCATTTTACCACATGTGCCATAAAAAACCCAAAATGAATGGAATATCAAACAGCATTGTTTCATAAACCATGATCAATGCATTCCGCCACATGTGCTGATTCACAACAATGTACAGGCACGCGCAATACCTTGTGAATTTTTAATTGGGCCATTTTGTCTTTAATCTGTGCTCATTAAGCCATAAAGTGATGAATATGTCTGATTTTCGCACATTTCGAACATAACAACTGTGCCAATATTGTGGTAAGACGACATCTTGAAACAATTATCGGTTATTAAATTATGGGCAATTGCTTAAGGGGTAAGTTACTTTTTGTGTTCGGTTTATATCCATTCAAGTTATGTAATATAGGTTTTCCCGGTCAAATTCGTAAAAACAGCAGCCAAACTGACGATTCGGTCATTCAAATTAGCACGAAATTGACTGACGATTGGGATCATCATTTGATTATCTAAAATGGTCATTCAATTTAACTTTTAAAGCACGCGATCGGAAATTCCGGCTAAACTAATATTAAAAAGGAGCATCCAATTGAAAAATCGCTCAAAGAACATCCAATTTAGAGCGGAAAATGTTGTCGTGGGCATTCGGGCATTTAAATTCGTCAATTGGCGAGCGATTGTAAAAAGTGTGCATTGTAATTCGTCATGGTGTACACTAATCATGTAAATAAGAACAAAAGAACATGTATAGAGGGCGGGATGTTTGAATTGAATTAATGAAACAAAACAAAGTATAGGTTTTCCCGGCCAATTTCGTCAAAATAGCACTCAAGTGTTCATTAACGCGTCATGACGTAAGCCAATGAATTGTCAATCACATGTCAATCACGCTGCCGATTCTGGACCCTACATGTGGGTGGGGCGTAAACTGGCTGCTAAATGAGATTTGGCATTAGAAAATTAGTCTTAAATCACTACTGTGTTTATTTTCATGGATTTTTTTTCGGCAGACCTATTTTACAAGTCATCAACTATGGAATAAGTGCCAAAGTACGTTGTATTCTTTAGGTCCTTTAACAGCACGAAATTTAGAACGAAATTGAATGAAGATCAGGATCGTATTTCAATTAGCAAATAATTTCATTCAATTTTATTTTTGGACCGTGCGATTGCCAACTTTTGTCAAACCGAATTGAAATAACACCATTCAACTTAGAAAATCAGGGGAAGAGCATTCGATTTCGTCCTCAAAGATAAAATGTAGGCGTTCATATATTCTATTTCGTCTACGGGCTAACATCTTTGAAATGTGTGCAATCCTTTTCATTAATTTATTTAGTTGTATTGTTTTCATATAAAGCTACTCGCTCGTTTCGTCGTGTATCTCAAAAAGAAAGATTAAGATAACTCTTTAAAAAACAGAATAAAGACAAATATAAATAAAGAAATGACCCAAGCACTGTGTGAAAAATTGAAATGAAATGAAAACATAAAACAAGTGTATGACTTAACATAACATTACAATTACTAGTTAAATGTGAAAATGTGAACATTAATTAGCAGTGTGTATCGGATGCTTATGGGGAATATATGCCTTAGAATTAGCACAGTAGTATGTGAAACTTCATAAGGCCTGCGTCACAAATCAAACGGACTCCGGCCGAATTTGTAGATCGCCCGAGAGTCGCCGAATTTCAAATCCGCCAGGGAGTCGAGCGTATTTTTCGCTTGACATCTATACGCTGTCACATATTGGACGGGGCTCGGGAGGCGCCCGTTGAACATATTAGGATTATAAATCGACCGGGGCCAGTAGAAGCCGCCCGACGGCCGCCCGACGGCGGCCCGGTACCAGTACGGATCGCGCTCGAAGCACGCTCGACTTTGTACAAGTCGCGCGGGATACGGGAGTAGGTCGGTCAAGTATCGCAAGAAGGCCGTGCGGCGGTCGTGCAGTTCTGCCGTGTCCATCCGAATTTTAAAGCCTAAAATGGTCTAAAGTTGTTGGATTGTCGCCCGAATATCGACCGAATGTTTGCCAAGGCCCGAGCGATCTACTGGCGATCTACTGGCGATCTACGGGCGACCTGTTTACGAGCTCTGCGACCTCAAAATTCGGCGATTAAAAATCGCTGAATTGGGAGCAGGTTTCGGTGCCCTGTGGACGTCGGCCGAACCCTGAAAAACGCGGCGGAGCCCGCAGTATTCGCGCGAACACCGGCCGTATTCCTGGCGAAAATGCCCTTTTGAGCTCGCAGAGAAGTCGGGCGGGCTTCGTTTGTGATTTGTGATTTATGGATATATACAAATTGAGAACAAATGCAAAAATGAGTTTAAAAAGGAATATTTATATGCCAAACTAATTTGAAGGCTAAATGTGCGAAATCGGGTGCCTATAAACGAATTTGAATGTTGATTGAGATACAAATTTCTTGCTCTAGATTACCTGAGCGAAATTGAATGACGATTGTGCCCCGGGGGCCACTCAACTATATTGCTGTACACAGGCGCGACCAAAAAAACGCGTAAAAAGGGTACTTTTTGCCGATCATGGCGCGTCACGCGTTTAGGGTGTAGGCAAAATCAGAAAAAGGGTATGTTTGTGGAGTTAAACAAATACGCGTTTAGGGTATCTTTTTCTCCAAACTTGTTGAGAGCAATTGACGTAGACCTTGTTTAGGGGTATGAGTAGTATTAAAGGACATATAGCGTCACAATAGAAGGATTAGGGGATTATAGGATTATCTCTTAAAGGTATGGTGTCAAGAAAATCAGCTGAAAATGGCATTTTTGCCCTTCAGAAAGCCACTTACATATAGATTTCGAATAAAACAACTGTTTTGCACTTGGACAATTATTTATAAATGATATGAGGACCTGAAAATTTACTTTGAAAGTGCCCCCCAAAAAAATTGAGTTCGGGCGAAGAAAAATGACGTCATAGTTGTGACGTCATCTGCAGGCACTCACAGGATCCCCGATACTCTAATTGTCATAGACGTACACGCTGAGCGCATCTAATCACATTGACAGAGAGATATTATTTCGATTTTTTTCAATATCTACATACATTTGTTTGAGTTTATAATTATGGAGGATCCACACCCAGATTCATCTGATTCTAACAGTGAGCGTGAATTAGACGAAAGATCTGGATCAGAGTCAGAATCAAGTTTTGAATTGACAGTTCCTGAAGATAAAATTCCAAATTGTGCGTCGGCAGCCAAAATGGAATGGAAGTGATAGAGGTGCAACCGAACAGATTTGTTGAGCGTGGCTGAGCAAATTCATGACAATTTCCCCATAATTGCAGACACCATTATTATAATTCTTATTTCATTATTTGTCTCCACAAATACAACAAATATAATTGCCAAATAAAGGCGCATACTCACTCTAAAATCGCTTCGAGGAAGTCTCCGATATGATTATAGCAATCGTATACCCAGCCCCCTCGCAGACAGGTCTTCCGGCCATCAGCACGCACGAGCGCTGCGGCTAGCCCAGGCCTAGCCTAACCATAATAAGTGGCGGCTTCATCCGATCACGTCTCAAAACATGGTGTTCAAAAATGCGGTGTTTCGCACTCAAATTCATCTTTTTATGCGGCAATAAAATGACAAGCATCATTGCTTTGATGGATCTATTTAACAATATTTACGGAAATATATTTACAGAACATTCAGAATTACCTCAGTTTTGAGCAAAATATTACTTTTCCCCGAGGTAAACAAATCCAAAACTCAAGTCGTTGGCGAGCGTACGGGAGGTTGAACATAGTCAATCAATTTCTGGACATCGATATCATACACGTAGTCTACGCCGTTTGCAAATTAACAACAAAACTACAAAAGAGCGCTAAGTTCAGTTCATTTATTGTTTTTTTCTCTGTCGGCATTAGAATGCCGACAGAGAAAAAAACAATAAACATTGTCAAAGAGGCCACGAAAGTGATAGATTTGTCCATCTAAGGTAATCGTTCTTGTATTTGTTTGAAAAGCCATGCAAACATGTAAGTAAATTAAGAAATAGTCTAGAATAGGTGCGATCGTAATAATCTTGCATTTTCGTTACTTTTCAGAACCAGTAATAGGTAGTTGTCGCGGCAGCTAGCACGCGAGAGCATAACCTGTCTTGCCGCGCGGCCCCCCGAAACTCTGGCAGACCTGTACACACTCGCTAGGTCCTTCCCAGTCGGCCCTCGTTAATTTAACCTTTGAGTTCTAAATCCGCCTCATACGTGGATCCTTATGGAAAACGGTGCAGGCTAATACTTTCCTTAGATGTGTTGCTGCATCTTGCTAAAATTCATTCCTGAGGCAATTTCAGTTAATCCTCAATTTTCAAGCAAATACGAGTTTGTATTACTAGCAAGTCAAAGTGTTTGCATTGAACCACGTTGTAAACAATTCTCGCTCTTCCGTGTTATTGCCTGCAGGTGACGTCATGACTCATGAGCTCATCGCTCCGCTAAAATTACTTTTTTAGGAGTATGGAACGCCGACGCGAAAAAGAGCCAAAAATGTGCATGAAATTTTCCTTTTTTGCCCAACTTAAGGATTAAAAAAAAAAAAAGAATGTGGTATATCAATAAAGGCACATATTCAAAGCTATAAAGCTGAATCAAAGCCGGGATTGCGCCCCTCCTTTAAGCGGATTAGTAGGATTATCTCTTAATCGGATAAGTAGGATTAGCTCCTAATCGGATAAGTGGGATTATATGGATTATCCTTTAATCGGATAAGTATATGGTTTTAAGGTCCTTCTATTGTTTTAAAGAGGAATTTGTATTGTTTGTAAGGTTCTGCTATTGTTTTGAGCGATATTTGATTGTTTTAGGGCTTATTTCTATACATTCGATCATGTTCCTATTGTTTTAAAGATATAGTCTGTTGTTTTAGTTCATACGTCCTTGTTGAAAAGGTTCATATCCATTATCTTTATGTCCTGATATTGTTTAAATAATAGCTCTTTTGTTTTAGGAAGGTGTTATTGTTTTCTATCATGACCGTTGGGGCCGCCAGTCGTGACGTCACGGTACGAGCAATGATCAGTTTGGACAAGTCTGTGAAAACAATGGACCCCTATCGTGACGTCACTCGGGCAGACTCAAACGTGTCTCATTCAGTCGCACAATGATTCACTATTGTCAAACAAACATGCTGCGTGCGAGCCATTTACAACCATGCACAACCACGCTCATACACTCGTACAGCTACACATGCACATACAATCGTACAACTGCATACACACACACACTTACAAACACTTGCAACAACCATACATACGCATACAAACATACGTATACGTTCAAGGAGCGGTCAATTCATACAATCTCCACCCACACGTACATATACATTCGTAACAACTGAACATGCAAACATACAAACATAAGCGTATATTCAATGCGCGGGCAATTCAAGCATATCTACACCCAATTTGGTCGTACATACATACGCATATGATCAAGGTTCGGTCAGTTCATACATCCCCACTCAAAAACGCACATACAATTGCACACAAACACAAACATACATACACTCGTAACAACTATACATGCAGACATACAGACAAGCAAGGTGCGACCAATTCAATCAAATAGCTACACCGGTTATTCTGTGAGACAGGTATGGAGACTTGAATAAAGACAAAATTAGGATATAGGATCGTAAAAAGTTAATATAGTTTTAATAAAAAAATGATATTCTTCTCAAAAGGAATATAATATAATCATAATATAAACAACATAATACGTCTAAGCCTTTATTCCTCTGAATAGGACTGGTCCTCCTAAATAGAAACATCAACACAATGCACATAACTGTATTCATTCGTACATTTACAATCGCACGTTTCAAAATAAAACCCTGCCCTTGTGCCGACATTTGCTCCGCCGACATTTGCTCCGCCGACAAATGCTCCGAAGCTGCGACAATTGCTCCGCGACATTTGCTCCGCCGATAATTGCTCCGCGACAATTGCTCCGCCGCCAAATGCTCCGCAGACAAATGCCCAAATAATTAGATGATTTTTGTTCAAAAAAATATTTTTAAAATGCTTGCACTTTTTCAAAAATTTTCAAAATCATTTTTGGAATAATCATCATTCCAATAAAACACCACATGCATAAATTTGTATGAAAATGGTTGAAACCAATGCCTTTTTAGAAAACCGCCCTCTTGTGTTTAAATGGCTCTTTTTGAATGATAACAGGCGTTTTACGAAGTCGTTTGTAATTTTGTATACCTTTCGAGCATGGTGGAGTTATAACCATTAGTTTATCAAGTAACTGTCCAGGGTTGGTTACTAAAGTTCAGCCTTACCAAAACTGTACTACCCCTTTAAATAAAGATCACATCGTCTAGAAGACAATCTATTCTTCACATATTAACAATAAAATTGATCACATATTGCTTTTTATGGAATATGACGTCATAGTCACTAAAGGGGTGAAGTGTCCATCTTACCTCACTGTGGAGGTAAGAGGACCCCTCAATTCCTTAGATCATTGAATTTCAATTTTCTGCTACTTCCTGCCAATCCTTCTGTTTGTACGAATGCAAAATGCATTGGAAGTTTGTGCTTTTCTGTTGGACAATAAGGCAGCCTTAATCGTTTACGGAGTGGGGGGGGGGGGGGGGGGGGGGGCGTTTAGAAGTGTCACAAATTGGGCCCTCGTTGTTCAGTGAACGATGAACAAATCTAAACAAAATTGGAACTCCGACAATTGAACAGTGGGTGAAAATAACGTTCTTTTAATTTTGATAAAACGTGGATAAATTTTGAACTCATGCGGAACAATTTCTTGATTCATAAAGAGTCTGAGTAATACAAATGCAGTGATTATAAAGAATTCTTTTTTCTATTCATGATCGATCTAAACACCAGTATCATGCCCTTCGCTTGATGATTGCTTGGAACAGTATACTATTCATCACATCATTTTCGGATACTATGAGGGTCCGTGGTTCGACTCCAGTCGAACCCCAATGTAACATCAAAAACTAAAGCCAGTGTGTTATTGCGCCTCCCCTTCTGCTACTAGATGCAGGCTGCAGGGTCACGCATCCTTACAACACTGGGCTTGACTGCCCCCCCCCCCCCCCCCCCCCCCCCCCCCCCCCCACCCTGTATAAAGAAACGTGAAACAAACAAACCAGCCAAATCAAATATTTGAATGAATCGATGGTTACTGAATCGATTGTACTCCAATTTCACAATAGATTCGCATAACATATAAAAGCGCACTTCATACCAAAGGTACTTGAGAATTCATTCTAGAGTTTAATCTTCAGCGGAGTAAATGTCGGTGGAACAATTATGGTTGAGGAACATATGTTATTTTTGGACCATTTGAAGTACTGTCATCTTCAGAGCATATATTTCTGCGGAGCAATTGTCACCGGAGCAAATGTCGTATCTCCGGAGCATATTTCGGCGGAACAATTGTCGGCTAAGCAATTGTCGCATATTCGAAGCATTTTCGGCGGAGCAATTGTCGCATCTTCGGAGCATTTGTCGGCGGAGTAATTGTCGGCGGAGCAAATGTCGGCGGAGCAATTGTCGGCGGAGCAAATGCCGGCGGAGCAATTGTCGCATCTTCGGAGCATTTGTCGGCGGAGCAATTGTCGGCGGAGCAAATGTCGGCGGAGCATTTGTCGGCGGAGCAAATGTCGGCGGAGCATTTGTCGGCGGAGCAATTGTCGTCGGAGCAAATGTCGGCGGAGCAAGTATCGCGGAGCAATTGTCGCATTTTTAGGAGCAATTGTCGGCGGAGCATATGTCGGCGGAGCATATGTCGTGTCACCCCCGGTGGACTAAAGCAAGAGAATGCACAAAACGAGTATCAGTCTATCAACTGCCTTGTTTGTATGTTTTTATCAATCAATAAACTGGATATAATTAAAGTACCGTCGAGTCAAATGCAAAGTACAAAGTACAGCGCAAGGTCATGGTGCGGAGCTCGCCGGATCGGAGGCAACGATACATACAGTGACGTGAGACGGTGACATTGCAGGCTTATACAGAGATAGGGGACTGATCTACTAAGCATGCTATGGAGTTAGGTAGATTCAAGCCTTAAACTAGAGAGTTAATCTCGTTTCAGAATGGGGAAAGTAGGACTTTTGATTGTCTTATTGCTGACAGTTTTATCAGGATATTTAATCTCCCGCGTGGTTAATGTCATAAATCCACCGTTGACTTTAGAAACCCCCGAACCTGGAGACGGTTGGTGGGGTCGCGGCCTGCCCGAAGTCTCGGGGAGCAAACCAGACACGTCCGTGCGAGAGTTTCGCGTGAACGTGTCGGATGCCGTGCTGGAGGATCTACGATCTCGTTTGGAGAACGCAAGATTTGTGGATCGAGTTGAAGACGCGGCCTTCAACTATGGCTTTGATTCAGACTACACGAAGCAGGTCCAGAGATACTGGCTGGATAAATACAGGTGGACTTATCTAGATCGGAGTTGCAATGAAGGTTGATTGGTGTTTGGTTGATGAATGATCGTACAATTTGAATATATTTTATGACTATAATTCATGAATGATTATGTTATTTGACAGAATCGATCGATCGATCGATTGATTGATTGGTTAATCGTTAAACTTAATCGATTGAATGACGGCCCAATTGATTTGTATATTGTTGTTTGAAAAACCGATACATTGATTGATTTATTAATCAATTTTGATAGAACGATCGGCCCATTGCATTTATTTAAATGATTGTACTATTGAGAATGAATGACTGTATAACAACATTAGTATCGTACTATATTTATTAATTGAATCGATCAATTTATTCAGTTATTTATTTTTTGTAATCGATCGATTAATTGATGGATTGATTGAATGATATTATTTGATTGATTAATTGATTCTTCTTCCGTATTGGTGACCACAATCATCTTACTGAATATTCTGTCTCTTTGGCCTGATTATGAAGAGCTTACAATCATTCACCCAATCAACTTACAATCATCCATTCCACCAACAAATCATTATATTATATGACCTATAAAGATACTGGTGTGCGATTGGTCAAAATGCTGTCACGTGACCATCGCTACAAGGATGAGAAGCGTTATATTGACCGATCAGTCAATATAACGCCGTTATATTGACCGGTGACGTAATTTACGTCACAATGGGTGTGTGAAGATGAACAATGTGCGCGTATTAGCATCCTGGCACGCGCAGCGTTGTTAAGCTTTCTACGGAGATTGCGCGATCCGAAAGTAAATTTGAAAGGAAGGTCGAATAAAGAAGCATTTTGCGCAGCATTTCGATAACAACACACTGTTCTACTGGAAGGATTTCGATTTAATCTAATGATTTTCCCTTGTCCATAATTTTATTTCAACACCAAATTTATATTTATCTTGATTTGTATCTATATAGGTCATCATAATATAACAGATATTGACTTTTTCCTTCGGGAACCATATAACATTTCATTTCACTTGGGGAGTTATATTTTTGTCTCGGAATACTATATTTTTCCTCAGCGCTACGCGCTTCGGAAAAATATAATGTCCCTCGACACAAATATAACTTCCCTCGAGGATCTCAAATGTTATATTGCCCCTCAAGACAGTCAATATCTGTATATTAAACACTCCATCAATAAAGCGATCAGTCAATATATCTATCAAATAATATCAACCAATCAATCAATGAAATCAATCAATAAATAAATCAATTAACCTAGTACCAAAGATGGTAGAGCGCCGTAGGCGCAAGATAGCTCACTCTGCGGAAAATACGTCCTGTGGAGTGAAGTACCTTTTAAGCTGGGTTCCCACTGCCGATCAGATCAACTCGATCAAGCCCGATCAGGCTATTTTGGCATATTTTTGCCTGTTCGGGCTTGCTCGGCAAGGGCGATCGGGGTCGATCTACCTTGATCGGCATGGTCCCGCTCCCTACACGAATATGTTTGACAGTCAAAAATCTTCGTGTAGGGGTCGAGAAGGCAAGCGATCGAACAGCGATCGTGTATTGATCGAGTGGAGGTCTAGCTGGTCGGGAAACGATCGTATAGAGATCTAGTTTGGTCTGGATGGATTTTTTCCACCGATCATCTCGATCTATACTCGACAACGACACGATTGGTTCCCGATCAACTCGATCATGGTTCGATCTGTTTTTATTAACAACTCGACCGCTACACGAGCGCTACGCGACTTCCTTAAACCGCTACTCTCATTTTTTGACTGCTACTCGAGCGCACTCGATCACATCCCGAACACGAAGAGCTAAATGTAGAGTGTGCACTACTGCTGACATTGAGTGAGATGATGGTGACGATGATGATGATGATGATGATGACGATGATGATAATGATGATGATGATCAAATTACACATTTTGTAAAATCATCTTTTAAACGTCATAAATTAGAATCTAAAACATTTCAATCGTAATGTTGTTTAAACGTTATTGGAATATTGTAGCTAAATCTGTTAGTATGTCATTATAACATTAAGTTCATGTATTAAGGACATTTTAAAGAGACTTTTATAAAATGTTTCGCTCTAGCATTTTAAAAACATTAATTTATTGACATTAGTAGTAAATGTTTTTATTTAAGAAATAAATCAACATTTAAAAAATGTTTCTCACCTTACTTTTTCTAGAAATTGTCTTTTAAATATTGATGCAGAATATCATGCGAGTATTAGACATCATGAATCAATTAGTTTTGGTAAGGATGAACTTTAATAGCCAAAACCTCACACAGTAACATTATAAACTAATAGTTATAACTCCACCATGCTCGAAAGGTATACAAAATTACAAGCGACTAGGTAAAAAGCCTGTTATCATTCAAAAAGAGCAATTAAAACACAAGAGGGTGCTTTTTAAAAAGGCATTGGTTTCAACCATTTTTCATACAAAATTATGTATGTGATGTTGTATTGATATAATTATTAAATAGCGAGATCATCAACAACTTAAAAAAAAAAAACGCTTTTGACATTTTAAAAAAAGGTGCAAGCATTTTTTTTCTACATATCATCTAATTATTTGGGCCCCAAATAATTATACGATCAGATATATTTATTGATATTTTATCCGTTTCTGGGTCGATTTTGACCAAATAAAGCTCATTCTGCCATTATAATTGCATGTTCTCTCAAATTCGACACTCAGTTTTTCATTACCTCAAAAAACATTTTTTATGTGCAGCGCCCTCTCTACCAAAACTAAACTACCCCTTTAAATTTGTGATAAAATGAAACATTTTGTAAAATCATCGTTTAAACGTCATAAATTTGAATCTAAAACATGATCGTAATGTTGTTTAAACGTTATTGGCATATTTTAGCATAATCTTTGATTATGTCAATATAACATCAAGTTTCTGCTTTAAAGCCCAAGTCCAGTTTCGGGAAAGTAGCCGAATACATCTATATTGATCATTATTGTTGAATATGTATTGAAATAGGGCTTTTGTGGTAAAAATCTGAACCTAAGCATCGTTAAATACAGAAATATCGGAAGAAATCAGTATTTCGTAATACACGTAGCGTACATGGCGTATGGGCGATATATATCTATGCCTACATTGCTATATTATGCCTGGATAATCCTATATTAGTATAATTATATTCTTTCACATTATTGGTAATAAGAGCTTTCATTTCATTTTTTGAGGGGGGGGGGGGGCGTTTCCAAAACTGGTCTTTACCTTTTAAGGACATTTTGAATATACGTTTATAAAATGTCCCGCTCTTGCATTTTAAAAACATCAAGGTATGACATTAGTAATAAATGTTTTATCTAAGAAAAACAAAATCAACATTTAAAAAATGTTTGTCATACTTACATTTTCTAGAAAATGTCTTTTAAACATTAATGCAGGATGTCATGCGATTATTACACAGCATGATTCATAACATTTTCTTTTTCAGTATATATAACTATTTTTTATGTTAAATTTGTGATAAAATGAAACATTTTGTAAACTCATCTTTAAAACGCCATAAAATGTGAATCTAAAACATTTTAATCGTAATGTTGTAGAAACGTTTTTGGAATATTGTAGCAAAAACTTAAATTATGTTATTATAACATCAAGTTTATGTGTTAAGGACATTTAAAAAGACTTTTTAAGAATGTTTCGCTCTTGCATTTTAAAAACATTCAGTTATAGACATTAGAAGTAAATGTTTTTTTAAGGAAAGAAAATACCATTTAAAAATGTTTGTGATATTTACATTTCATTGAACATGTTGTTTAACAATGAATAAAATACAAATCGAAAAAATTTCAGTCCTTATGTTGAAACATTTTTTAAATATTGTAAACAAATCTTAGATTTTGTTATCAAAACATCAGGTTGATGTTTTCAAGACATCTTAATTATATACTATTATAATATTTTGTTTTTGCATTGCTTACACATTTTATTATCAACATTAGAAGTTAATGTTTTTTCTTAAAGGAAAAATCAACATTTAAAAAATGTTTGTCATATTTTGTTTCCTGGAAAATGTTGTCTTAACATTTAAAATAGAGTGGCATTTGTTTTTTATAAAACATTCCTCACAACATTATTTATCTGAAAATATTATTTCTGTTTTAATATATTGTAAATATGTTTCAAAAATAACATTTTATTTAATGTTGTATTATTATTATTAAAACATTCACTAAAAAAATATAATGTTACTTAAATATTTGTATACTGTTTGTTAGAAAACATTTGAAGTTAACAACTTTGGGACCTTACGGAAATGTTTTTAAAATGTTTTGTGTATAGTATAGCTGGGTATAGTATCTTGAAGACATAGCACATCGCAGTTTATTTGTTTGCACAGATGTGCAAGGACTTGTTCCATGATAGCTCCGGCAGGGGCGGTCGTGATAGGGAACCCTCAGCGGGATGGCTCTGGGGTGCTGCTTTAAAGGGAAATTGTGTTACGTTTGTCTTGGTCTTAATCGTAATATTATTATTGATCCTTGATCTTCGATTATTCAAATACTGATCAAAAGCGAATACTGTAATATCGGCTGTCGGTAATGACTTCTGCAAACACAACGAATTCACGACTCATCGTCGACTCCTGTACGAGCAGGTCGACCTGCCCGAGTCGAGTTCGTGTAGAGATCGTGTTGACGTCCAGTTGGTCTAGATGGTCTAGTACATATCGTATAGGGATCGTATATACATCGGAATGATCGAGTAGAGATCGGAGTTGTTGGCAAGTATACGTCGTGCAGAAGTCGTGAATGGTCGGATGTGAGTCGTAAAAGATCGAATAGCGGTCGGGAAGAGATCGTGTTTAAAGTGGACTTCCACACGATTTCAAGCTTCTAATGATTGAAAGACAGATATTCTAGGTCAATAAACACAATTTTGTATGAAAAAAGTATGATTGTGGGTTCTTATAATTGGCTTTGAAATTCTAATGACACAAATTCGTGAGCGAGCTTGTTCTATCCCACAATGCACCAATTTGTGACGCGCGACCCTCACTATGCGCCTATCTATGTTTTTACACTGCAGCGAATGTGTTCTTTTGATCGGACCAATACAATGCGCGATTATGAATAGTTTAGTCCACGATGCGCCACTCAACCGTGCCTTGAGCATGACTGCATTGTTGAACCGTTTGAAAATACTTGCCTGCCCGAAATTGTAACACGTTTGGCTTTCATTGGAATTTGAATAGACACAAAGTTCTGTAAACGTGGTTATTGAATTTGCTGGCTCTGCATGACCGGCTATTATGAATGACACATGCAGTGATCACAATGCAGTGGCACCGGATTCAAGCCTACTCAAGAAATTGAGCAAAGTGAGGGTGCTTCGTAAGGGTCTCATGATTGTGTGCAGTAAATTTAATTATTTCCTCAGAGTTAATGACATTAGAAAAATCTCTTAGAAATCAACCAAAGAGAGTCAAATCCTGAAAATATTCAAGCACATCCCTAGATTTATTTCCAATATACTATATTGTGTTTTTAACTCTTCCGGAATTCTCCTTTAAGGACGATCAAGAATTTGGTCGAGATTGGTCGGGGTAAAAATGTGCCGATGGGGCGGTCGAGCTTGATCGAGTTGATCGGATCGGCAGTGGGAACCCACCTTTAGGTACGCACTGGGCCGAAACGGCCGCCATGTTGGTGAGCAAGATAACCCCCTCGCGCGTACGTACGTACGTGCCGCGTGCATTATCCTATTGTAAATACCGCGTAGCACTGTCGTTTGAAAAAGAAATAGATAATATGTGCATGCAGTTTCTTTTTAGCTCATCCGGCCCGAAGGGCCCGATGAGCTTATGCCATGCCGTTGCGTCCGTCGTCCGTCCGTCCGTCCACAGTTTTCAAAATGCTTCTTCTTCGTTATTTTTCAACCGATTTTGATTCTGATTGGTTCATAAGATAGGGCTAGGAGGGGGATTTAAAACTTCTACACAGAATCGTGAAATTCATTATCTATGGTAATTTATGCAAATTTATTCGAAATCACAAAAAATGCTTCTTCTCCTTCATTTCTCGACCGATTTTGATTTGGTTTGCTTTATCTGGTAGAGCTAACTTTGGTACACTAAACTTCTACACAGAAATTTGAAATTTTTCTCCATTCATTAATTATGGTAATTTTTAATTTTTTAAATTTTTAAATTTTTTAATTTATTTTATTTTTATTTTTATTTTTATTTATTTATTTATTTATTTATTTATTTATTTTATTGTTTTTTTTTATTTTTTAAATTTATTTATTTATTTATTATTATTATTATTATTATTTTTTTTTTTTTTTAATTAATTAATTTATTATTATTATTATTATTATTATTATTTTTTTTTTTTCCCATGTCCCTTCCGGGGCATCAAATTTATATTTTGTTCACTCTAATTTTTTTTTTTTTTTTTTTTTTATGTCCCTTCCAGGGCATCAAATTTTTATTTTTTGACCAGTTGAAAAGTGTACCACATGAAATTTGCGATATTTGATGTTGCGAGATGGCGGATGAGCGCTACGTCATTGACGTTCTGGTCTGAGTTACCTTTCTTTGACTTTTGGGAATTTTAAGAAAGAGAGATCAGGCCTCTTGCTTTGACGATTTGTACAATGTATTGCTGAGCAATGCGCAGATGAACGAGACTTCGACGCCATAGTAGCGTGTGCAATACAACACTAGTCGTGTACTTCCAGGTTCGGACTTGCTCACTAACATGGCGGTGGTCGGAGCCCCATTTGCGTACATCACGAATTTACGAGAGTAAGCCATCTTGTGCCTACGGCGCTCTACCATCTTTGCTAGTACGATAATAATTTGATTAGGCAGCCGCGCCATTCATAAAACAAAGTAAAATCATTATTTTATTAAAAGTGAATCAATAAATACATTATTGATCTCTTTAATTACTTGAATGATCTCTCGATTGTATGGCTAGGCCATTGTTTTAAATTAATAATAATGCTTTAATAATGATTGAATTGATCGATTGGTTGATATTATTTGATTGATTAATTTATTGATCGCTTGATTGATGGATTGTTGATAAATTGGTTGATTTACTATATATTTATTCGATAGTAGACATACTGTATATACGAGGGTGTTGTGTGGCATATCGGTTAAGGACGTCTTTCAGTGCCCACAGCTCGGCTAAAGTAAATGTATTATCCGAGCGCTTTGAGACCTTTGTTATAATTATGGCGCTATATACAAAGAACTGTTGATAATTATTTGTTTTATGAATGAAAAGGAGCAAATCAAATGGGATTCCAACGGGATTCGTTTTTTTCATTCATATTATATATTTCTGGTCAGTTGCTCTATATGTTTGAATTAATTATTTTTATTATAGGATTTCTCGGTCAATTTCGTAAGTTGTATGGCCACACAAATTCATTTTTTGAAGTTCAAATTCGTTTTTTTAGCATTCGAATTCATATAACGATCATTCGAAAACATTTTGTTTGCATTCGATTTAAAACTCGTTTCTATTTCGTAAAATTGTTATTCAATTTAAAGTGAGAAAATTCGTGATTACGTAATACCGCCTTCCGTGAAATCCTTTGGCGAAATTAAATGCAAAAAGCGTGTTTTTTTTAATTGAATGCTAAAAGTGGTAAATCACTTGACCGAAGAGCTAAATCGTATGAACAAAATGCAATTTTGAACCACAATTGCAAGCCTTCAGCTCAATTTCGCAAAATTGAATGACACGCTATCAAAACGAATGAGAACTTACAGAAATTGGCCGAGAAAACCTATATTATATTTTCTTCTCACATTAATCAGTTGGAGGGATGCTGAGAAGAGGTTGAACCAGTTCGACCAATTCGTGACCAACATCGAGGGAATCGACGTCCATTTCATCCATGCCAAACCCAAGCTAGCGGCTGGACAGAAGGCTAAGCCTCTGATCATGGTCCATGGGTGGCCAGGCTCTGTATACGAATTTTATAAGGCAAGCTGAAATTATATTGAATCCGAGTTTGTGTAAAAGTTTGCAAAATTGAAGGGATCTAGTAACTTGTTTGACATGTGCAAAAAACGGTAAACATGGTATAGATGAATGTTATATGACCGAATAATGAGAAACATTCCAGGTGATATTCACTAACGCATTGCACTGACTTTGTTCACAGATATAATTATCCACTGGATAATAATCTGAACACTTGTATCATACATATCTTTGTAATGGAAGAGAAATGTGGAAACTGAAAGCTGTTCCTTGAATATATCGGTAATACGAATCTAATGAGGTATGTGTGAACCGCTAGAATTCCAAGTATTTTTTGAGGATTTTGACAATGTTACTAGATCCTTTTAAGGGGTGGCAATATTTTACTGGACTGCATTTTGGCCAATAAGTTCCTTGCAAATGTTCTTGTCTAGTGAATATAATAAAACAAATTAATGAATGTCAATGCTGGTTCTATCTTATTATGGTGAATTTACTGTGGATATTTTTTTATTTGATTTAATAGCAATATAAATAACAATTGTCCATGGTTATAAACTT
>JBAMJV010007867.1:30000-34422 GCA_037951105.1 Echinarachnius parma
AAAATGTTTAATATCCATCACTACTCTATGATTCTTTTGTAAAATGATAGCTTATTATGCATGAAGGAAATAAAGTATTATGAGAATATTTATAATTTAAAAATAGTTTCGTTACAGCCCCTCTGATTGGTAATTTGTTTTGCCAAGATATCGCACGTTATTCACACAAAGAAAAACATTAATCGGAAGGTGCAGACTTGACAATGATGCAGAGTATACAGTATAACCGGAGTAATAATAAAATAATGCGACATCATTAATTCGATGATCTAAAGACCAGTTTATGCGTAGCCTATCATCAATGGTTGCTCGTGGCAATTTGAGAAGCTTTTCAGGTTTTTCCGACACAGCAACAGCTGATTTGTGTACGATTAGTATACGTATTGAATCGCATTTATATCAATTGAATAGTATGACTCCAGGTCAAAACAGCGTATTCTTTTGTTGTTGACATTGAATACAAATAAAACCGCACGTGTAACAGGTTCATGAATATTCATGTGCTAGTTTGTGCTTTTGCAAAACGAACATTTAATCTGTTCATAATCTCGTTATTTTGTGAAATAATTATCAGAATGCATTTGTAATTTAATTTAGTAACATTTAATTATCAGTTAATTATCAGTGGACTCTTGTGAACCATTTTGGGTGGAAATGAATTAAGGCGATACTGTTTTAACGTATGTGTTTAATTACTAACCACTAAAAAACATACATCGTGTTGTAACCTGCTTATAAGCTAAACGTGAACAAGGACCGATGGTTAGGAATGATAGGTATATATAGGCTTAGGGCAAAGTATGTATAGGTTATATCATAGGTTATTAGGACTAGGGAGGATATGACTCGCAGGAAAGGGGTGTTCAACTTTTAACCATTTTGTGTGCATCTTTACACTTAACTCAAAGGTGCAATGTTGCACCACACTGGTGCAACTGTGCACCTTTAACTTATATTTACACTTACACTTAAATTTATAGTTACACATATATTTTGTTAGGTGCAACTCTGCACCTTTTCCTAAATATACAATATTGCACCCTCAAGGTGCAAACGGTGAAGGATTAAATCTGAACCTTTACCAAAAGGTGAACTTTTGCACTTATATAGGTGCTCCCAGTGTGGCAACGGTTTGCACCTATATATATAGGTGTAAGATTGACCCATTTTTTCTTAATGTGTACACAAATAATGTGAGGAAAATTTGGCCTGTATGGAAGATATTATATATGCAAAAACTGAGGAATGGTTCAACACAAATGGGTTATTTGTGATCTGAAATATCCACTGATGATGGGTGAACATTCCTTGTCAAATATCCACTGATGATGGGTGAACATTCCTTGTCAAATATCCACTGATGATGGGTGAACATTCCTTGTCAAATATCCACTGATGATGGGTGAACATTCCTTGTCAAATATCCACTGATGATGGGTGAACATTCCTTGTCAAATATCCACTGATGATGGGTGAACATTCCTTGTCAAATATCCACTGATGATGGGTGAACATTCCTTGTCAAATATCCACTGATGATGGGTGAACATTCCTTGTCAAATATCCACTGATGATGGGTGAACATTCCTTGTCAAATATCCACTGATGATGGGTGAACATTCCTTGTCAAATATCCACTGATGATGGGTGAACATTCCTTGTCAAATATCCACTGATGATGGGTGAACATTCCTTGTCAAATATCCACTGATGATGGGTGAACATTCCTTGTCAAATATCCACTGATGATGGGTGAACATTCCTTGTCAAATATCCACTGATGATGGGTGAACATTCCTTGTCAAATATCCACTGATGATGGGTGAACATTCCTTGTCAAATATCCACTGATGATGGGTGAACATTCCTTGTCAAATATCCACTGATGATGGGTGAACATTCCTTGTCAAATATCCACTGATGATGGGTGAACATTCCTTGTCAAATATCCACTGATGATGGGTGAACATTCCTTGTCAAATATCCACTGATGATGGGTGAACATTCCTTGTCAAATATCCACTGATGATGGGTGAACATTCCTTGTCAAATATCCACTGATGATGGGTGAACATTCCTTGTCAAATATCCACTGATGATGGGTGAACATTCCTTGTCAAATATCCACTGATGATGGGTGAACATTCCTTGTCAAATATCCACTGATGATGGGTGAACATTCCTTGTCAAATATCCACTGATGATGGGTGAACATTCCTTGTCAAATATCCACTGATGATGGGTGAACATTCCTTGTCAAATATCCACTGATGATGGGTGAACATTCCTTGTCAAATATCCACTGATGATGGGTGAACATTCCTTGTCAAATATCCACTGATGATGGGTGAACATTCCTTGTCAAATATCCACTGATGATGGGTGAACATTCCTTGTCAAATATCCACTGATGATGGGTGAACATTCCTTGTCAAATATCCACTGATGATGGGTGAACATTCCTTGTCAAATATCCACTGATGATGGGTGAACATTCCTTGTCAAATATCCACTGATGATGGGTGAACATTCCTTGTCAAATATCCACTGATGATGGGTGAACATTCCTTGTCAAATATCCACTGATGATGGGTGAACATTCCTTGTCAAATATCCACTGATGATGGGTGAACATTCCTTGTCAAATATCCACTGATGATGGGTGAACATTCCTTGTCAAATATCCACTGATGATGGGTGAACATTCCTTGTCAAATATCCACTGATGATGGGTGAACATTCCTTGTCAAATATCCACTGATGATGGGTGAACATTCCTTGTCAAATATCCACTGATGATGGGTGAACATTCCTTGTCAAATATCCACTGATGATGGGTGAACATTCCTTGTCAAATATCCACTGATGATGGGTGAACATTCCTTGTCAAATATCCACTGATGATGGGTGAACATTCCTTGTCAAATATCCACTGATGATGGGTGAACATTCCTTGTCAAATATCCACTGATGATGGGTGAACATTCCTTGTCAAATATCCACTGATGATGGGTGAACATTCCTTGTCAAATATCCACTGATGATGGGTGAACATTCCTTGTCAAATATCCACTGATGATGGGTGAACATTCCTTGTCAAATATCCACTGATGATGGGTGAACATTCCTTGTCAAATATCCACTGATGATGGGTGAACATTCCTTGTCAAATATCCACTGATGATGGGTGAACATTCCTTGTCAAATATCCACTGATGATGGGTGAACATTCCTTGTCAAATATCCACTGATGATGGGTGAACATTCCTTGTCAAATTGATGTCGTAAGGCCGAGTGCTGAACACAATTACACGGTGCTATTTGCTAAACATATTTTCACCAAGTTGTACACAGTTGAAACCATAGAGTAACTATAATGAAGCAATCAACGTTCTTCTTTTCTTTTTTTCTTTTTTTAATATCTCAAATTCAACCAAAATCATGTGGAGATTTCATATTTTCTCCTGGAGTGTACCTTGGCGTTTGGCTACGGGTGACAGAGGAATGAGATGGGTTTTGATATTTCAAATATATCCCTTATTATGGAGATAGTTATAATTAAATTTCGATTGTAGTCAAAATTATTGTGCAGTATATTGCGTAATACAATCTCACATCAATTTTCACTTTTTGCACCTTGGTAAACAATGTTCCTTTTGATTGAAGTCTCAAATTATATCACAATTGTACAAATATTATAAACCACTAACAAACATTTAGAATACACAAACCAACAAACTTGAAAAGACATAATGGTTTCCCAAGCAGAGTGTAGATGGTTAAGGGTGAATAGCCACAAGTTGTATCAGTGCGAGGAAAACCCAATTATTGTCGTTTATGTTATTGGCACCAGTTCATATTATTAATTTGATGTTATTTCATTTTCTGCTAGCAAGCAATTCGGATGATGGACTGTGTAGAAAGGAATCGAAGAACCGCGCCTTTGAGGCAGGTCAAGTGATTGGGCCATTTTTCTTCAAATAAGTAAACATTAACTGGGAACATGTACATTTAGATGATACCTCAGTTGGAGGAACACTTTAGGCAACAGGTGCGAGAAGTATTTAGACAAATTCAGGACAGTGCCCAAACCCATCACCTTGTCGCTGTCACAGATGGACTAGGGGAGCTCTGGCAGTGGAGAAAGGTCATCATTGCGATAACAAATGAGATGGAATGGCCACCAAGGTCATCTGATTAATTTTTGTTGACTTCTTAATGTTTGGATATTTTAAGAACAAGGTGTTAACATCTGCCCGTGATCTGATGATTTGCAGGGCCGCAGTTGACACGAAGTGGATGTTTTAGCACCAAAATGATAACTAATCCCTAAGAGTTATGTGACACCACTCATTTCAAGAATCCGTTCATAAGCCCAAACTTGCAAAAAGTGGGTTTTGCACCTGTCATCTTCAACGCAAA
>JBAMJV010007868.1:0-31836 GCA_037951105.1 Echinarachnius parma
CGAATGTAAATGCATTTTTATACCGAACATTGCTTTAAAGGGGTAGTACAGTTTTGGTATTAAGGCTGAGCTTTAGTAACCAAACTTGCACAATAACATCACAAACTAATATTTATAACTCCACCATGCTCGAAAGGTGTAGAAAATTACAAACGACTCAGTAAAAAGTCTATTTTCATTCAAAAGAGCCATAAAAACACAAGAGGGTGCTCTCTAAAAAAGCATTGGTTTCAACCATTTTTCATTCAAAATTATGCATGTGATGTTTTGTTGAAATAATGATTAGATAGAAAGATCATCAACAACTTTTTAAAAACCTGTTTTGAAAAACAAAATTAAAAGTGCAAGCATTTTTTCAAAAAATTCAAAAATCATTGATTAAATCTGGGGCCCCGATTTATTACGATCGGATATATTTATTGATAATTTAGCCGTTTCTGAACCGAATTTGATCAAATAAAGTTTAGTCTGCCATTAAAATTGTATGCTCTTTCAAATTTTACACTCAGTTTTTCATTATCTCTAAAAAAAACAAAAAAAAAACTACCCCTTTAAACTGAATCCACCAAACTGTGATTGACATCACAGTTTGTGATGTCAATAACACGAGGAAAAACACACATTTCCCACTAAAGCGTGTAAAGATGCATAATCCAATCATTCTTTCATTATCTTCTTGACTATGTTCTCACTTCTCAGCGGCATAGCTAGTGGCGGGTCAAAGATGGGTGACCACCGTGGGAATTATGGCCCTTCTCTGACTGCCCCCTTCTATTGGGGGGGGGGGGGGGAGAGGGGGAGGGGGAGTTGTCAGAGATGCCCCCCCCCCCCCCCCCCCCAACCACCATGACGTTCCTCGCTTGTCGTAGCCTCACCCCCGCTATATTATAACGCCGTGTGGGTTAACCCTGGCTACGTAGCTAGCTGCTCTCCAATGGAAGTGCACATTTGAGTAGCTCATGAATGGGGGAGGGGTGGACCATGGTGGAATTGGTGGTGCGTGGCTCCAAATTATTTGACAGAGGCAATAATAAAAAAAACAATGATGATAACAAAAGAGTTTGCCTCACTTATTTGTGTCTCCCATCTTTTCAATCAATATTCCCACGCCACTTCACTGGACGTGCTAGTTATAGGATCTGTCTGAAGTTTACCTCAATTTTGAGAGAGCATTAATGTTTAATACATCTTATGCGCGGTCCATCTTGTCACTTTTTACCCCCTCGGTCCCTCCCAACCAACCCCCCCCCCCCCCCCCGGATTAAATATGGATACGCCACTGGGGGTTATTCAATAAACCTGGAAGAGAGGGTTGGTCGTGAGTTCATCTTAGTTCGGAGAGCAGTAAATGTTACCTCCATTTTGATCACGCGCGGTTTACCGTGCCAAGGCAGCTGGTCGTCACCATGGAAACGGTCGTCGTGTTTCAGCTGTTTTTTCCCGGCCCTGGGTTTCCCGCGAGTCGTTCTGGGTAGAATGATCCATGTTTGCATGCTGCGATGTATAGTATGTAGGGATGCGGGAGTTTGAAATTAATGCGGTTAGATTTGAATGATTATATTCCATGAAATAACCATCTCTCTCTTGGAAAATAATTTGTATCAATCGATTTGCTTTCTTGGCAAGGGGTGTGTACGTATACGTGGCCCTGTCTACTTGAGGTTGAGGTTATTGTGGAATACATACTTTAAATCTCTTTGATCGTAGAATAATTCACTTCAAATATTGTCTTCTCCCGTAACCCTATAAATAAAAGGGAATTACATCGACTAAACTCGATACATTAATCTAATTAAAGGGATCTAGTAATATTATCCACAAAAACTTACTTCGAACTCTAGTGACCATTCTCTCATACCTTAACTGTTGCATTCGTATGATTACCAATATAAGCATGGAGCAGGTTTTAGATTTTCGAATTTCCCTTTCGTTAAAGCCAAATAACAGTATTGCGGTTAGATGAAAAATTTGCTTTCATTACCTACCGCGTGAAATAATATATCATAACTTAGATGTTAAAGGGACTTAGTAACATTGTCCAAATCCTAAAAATCCAATTTGAATTCTAGCGGTTCCCTCATACCTTGTTGTATTCGTATTGACAATAAAATCATGGGACCGGTTTCGGTTTTTCAAATTTCCCTTTCGTTACAAAGATATGTACGATTGAAGTGTTCAGATAATAAAAACTCCGTTGGAGTTTTGAAACCGTGTACAAAGTGAGTGCAGTGAGTTAGTGAATATCACTTTTCACACAATAGCCTGTGGACATATCAGATAACAACAATATACATTGCATCAACCATTCATCACTTTTTGCACATGTCAACGAAGTTACTAGATCCCTTTAATGCAAATATTTGGACACAAAATATTTTAAAACTTACTAATTGAGCATTAAAAGGTTCGAAATATAACGATCTGTGACACATATCACTTCAACCGCGATGCGCTGCGTGCAAAAGATTATGCTAGCGCACGTGTTCACGGTATGCTGGCTTGTCGATATCTCCAGCCCAGCGCTATACAGACAGGGTGGCCCCAAAAAACGGAACGGGGCACTTCCCAAAATTAAGTAACAACATTATTAATTATGTCCATCGGATAGGGTGTCTTTTCCAATGAAAAACGATACCAAGAACAGTCATTTTGGTCGTGTAGTTTTTGTGTTAGGGCGCTGTATAAGTGACACCATGTCAGGTTCCCCTTTTTGTCAATTTTTACCAAGTCAGTGCCTGATAAATCGCACTTACTGCCCGCCATAGTATCGAACAACGAGCAATACACGCGCCATTGTTAGTGTGCATTCAGCTGTGTGCCGAGAGAATGGGCATAGTTGTTCGATGCTATGACCATGATGACGGGCAGGAAGTGCGATTTGTCAGGCACTGACGTAGTAAAAATTAACAAAAATGGGAACCTGACATGGTCTCACTTTAGACGTCCTGAAACAAAAACTACTCGTCAAAAATTACTGTTATTGGTATCGTTTTTCATTGGAAAAGGCACCCTATATGATAGACATAATAATTTTGTTACTATATTTCGGGAAATGCCCCGTTCCGTTATTTTGACCACCCTGTATCATGTGTATAGAGCCGCGGACGGGTGCGAACAGGCGGTGAATTTAGGCCAAATTTCACAGGCGTGCATTGAATTTCCTCCGATATTTCTGCACTTTACAATACTAGGGTTCGGATTTTACCATTTTGTTTGGCTATACAGTATAGATGTTTTTAGTAACTTTCCCAATACTGCTATTTATGATTGAAATGTTCGGATTTTTAGTTATAACTGTGTACAAATTTAAGTGCAATGAGTAAGCGAATATCACTTTGCATTTTCTCTCATTATACTTGGCCATATATTAACATATATTTAAACACAAAGTTTTCGTACATTTCTTACTGGTCATATCAGATCACAACAATACAAATTGTATCAATACCATTCATCACTTTTTGCACATGTCAACAATGTTACTAGATCCCTTAAAGGGATAGCCCCTCTTTTGCAAGCCAAATTAAAAAAGTTGCGAGATTATTGTCTTATATGAAAGAAAATGTCATTTAATAGCATGTCTGAAAAAATTAGGGCTTGAAATCTCTTTTTCGTGGAGTTATAGAGCTAAAACTAATAAACCATCGTCCAACGGTTAATTGTGCACTATATGTATATTCACCCAGTGAGGAAGTTCGTACACGGATTCCACGGAGTACCACAACGCTATGCGTGACCCCTTCGTGACCCGCGCTAGCTACGTGACCCGCGCATATATAACAATGGCATGACCGAATACTGTACAAAATAACCAAACCTCGCTTAAACTGACTACATGTTATTATGTATTCTTAATTTTTGAGATTTTTTCCCCGTGACATACCTTTACAAATGTCGGCTTCACAATACCTTTACAAGAATAAGTGCAATATTATTGTAATATTATGCTAAATCAGTTAAACTCTTTTCTTGACCGATATATAGTTTGATGGAGGGACGCATTCGTTTTTCATTCGTAGAATCCAAATTACAGGGCTATTCGATCTGATTTTTTGTTTGTGTTACATTCATCCTCATCCGTCAACTGGAAACTGTTCAGACCTTTTGTAAAAGAGGGACTGTCCCTTTAAAGGAACTACAGCGTCTAGATGGCCTTATTTTCACAATTAGGCTCTCAATAAGTAATTTTTCCTCAAGAAAAAGAATTTGGCAGTCATTTCCCATGAAATCAATCAGTTTTGGGGTAATTAGTAAATATCTAATTGTCCTCGGAACGCCCCTTTTAAATCGCCAAAATCGATTATGCTGCCCTCTATTGGTGTGACGTCATCTAAAGAACTTCGCCCCAAGGCATAGTCTCTGTACACGACGCCTCTCTAAATTCTCTAGATGACGTAATCCGATGCATTGTCAATCACATGTCAATCACGCTGCTGATTTTGGACCCTAAATGTGGGCGGGGCGTAAACTGGCTGCTAAGTGAGATTTGGCATCAGAAAATTAGCCTAAAATCACTACTGTGTTTATTTTCATGGAGTTTTTTCTGCAGACCTAGTTTACAAGTCATCAACTATGGAATAAGTGCCAAAATACGTTGTATTCTTTAGTTCCTTTAAACTGTAAGACAGTGTCTTATTGAAAAAAACAAAAAGTTCGACGCCGCTAAACTTGTCTCTGAACAAATATATGAGAGACATAACCATAAAGAGCGCAAATCAACGTATGTTTGATTGATTATACTTCTAGTGGTGCATAAGTCAATGACTGCAATTCATGTGAACCTTAATGTATGACCATTTCACTATAATATAAGTGATTTAGTTCTGTCTTTTCAATATTTTAACCTCTCTTTATCTGAACTTCGAGCTCTTATTTAGGTACTTTCCATTTTGGCATTTTGCTCCATATTGAGTTTCCAACTAGTGGTTATAATGTGATCAACCGTCTTCGATTCTTTTGCTCTCACGTAGAAATATAGTTCATTAAATTGTTAAAGGGATCTAGTATAGTAACTTTGTTGAAATGTGCAAAAAGTGATGAATGGTTGATACAATATGTATCGTTGTAAATGTAATCTGATATGTCCACTGAGCATGCTGAGTAATGTGTGAACATTTCATGTTAAATGGATGTTATTTGGTCGGGTAATGAGCGAAAATGTACAGTGATATATTCACTATCTCATTGCACTGACATTGTACACGGTTATGACTTTCCAGTGGATAGTTAAAAAGCTGACCACTTCAATCATGAATATCTTTTTAATAAAAGGGAAATTCGAAAAACCGAAACCTCTCTCATGCTTCTATACTGGTAATACGAATGTTTGAAAGAACCTCAATAAGTAAGTTTTGTGGATTTGGACAATGTTACTATAGATCCCTTTAATAGAAAAAAAACTTGTCGCATTTTGAACAGCACCTCTTCGAGTTTCCTCCAAGAGCTCTCGTTCGCAGATGGCGATTGGAAACCCTACTTCTATATAGCTCCTCCTAATTCAATCACTTTCAAAAGTGAAAACTTTCTCGTTAAAACTCTCACTCGGAGAAAGAGATTATATACTAGTGTCATATTTTGTTTTTAATGCAACAACAAAATACTTGAGAATGAATGTAGCATAAAGACAAGTCATGATATGTTTATTTTTGCTAAAAAATTTATTTATTTATTTTCACCCGTCAGAAAAGGTGAAGTGACCATAATTATATCCAATATTGTAAATTGTCATAACAAATGTGCATCAAATCAAAAGTAATTTTGAATGATTTCAATTAGTATAGAAATCTCAATTCGGATTTCTGCCTTTAAAAAGCCTGATTTTGCCAGAGCCAGTATTATTCAACTCGTTTTTATTCTGCTTCACCTTCCTTCCTCTTCACTATCTCCCTCCTCCTCCTCCTCCTCCATTCCTTCAAATATTGAAGAACCCTTCCCATCTTCCCACTAGCCATCGATCCCGGATCTTCAATTATATGAAGGACCATGTCCAATCATGGACGTGCAAGAATTTTGTTCGGGGGGGGGGGGGGGGGAGGGGAGCTCACGTCGTTTGCGCGACAACTATTCTTCCTGTTATCAATGAAATGGAATGAATTTTACCAAATTAACAAACGAACTGATTTCGCCAAAATATCTTATGTTTTTGTTTTGAATATTGGTTTTGCTTATATGCAAAGTTTTAAAAACTGTATAATCCCCTAGCGCCGCCCCCCCCCCCCCCCCCCTGCCTCGTACGCCTTTATGTGCAATACGTTTCGTGCACTCATTTACGGGCCTACTTGTACTTTTTTGTTACACACACAGTTCCATAGGGTTCGCTTCTTTCTTTGGTATGATGATGGGTTAGAGGAGTGTTCACATCGTGTCAAACTGTTTATGTTGATATGTTATGCCGACTTTGTTTTCTAAGAAATGCTCAATAAAAAAAATCCCTGTTTTTTTAAAAGAAATTGTATAAAGTGAATGTAAGCACAAGGCTGAAATTCAACGATTTTAAAAATTTTATTGCGAAAAAATAATCGTTGATTTATCTATCACCGTTATTAAACAAGGTTTGAAGATATCAACATTGCCAGATGTAAAAATATATTCAGGGTATAAACAGTACAGACTGCATCCAAAGGGAAGTTTATTACGGCATAAGTATAGAGGATCTCTTTGCGAAGAATTACGTGTTTGACATGATTACTCATTTACGTCAAAGTTTAGGAAAGTTTTCAAAGTGCCTTTCTCTACCTCTTTAAACGTGCTTTTAATTTCCGTGAGTGCAAAAAAACCGCAAATCGAATGACGAAAAGAGCGAATATAAGAACTCGCACATGACCATCCATGACGTCACTGTGGACCTACAAAGTACACGCCACCTCACTCAAACACTGAACGTTGATTTCTTAAAGGAGACCTTTCCACCTTATTCCCTTTTCTGATGGCATTGAATGACGAGAATAGAACAGATCGTTGATGCAGTTACCAACTGTCTGTCATTCAATACTCTGAAAGGTAAAATAAGGACAAAGAAACACAATAAAAACCGATCGATGGTGAAAGTATAGAGTTGAGAGGAAAGTGTGAAATGTGAGACAATATTGTATTGTGAATAATCCACAGAATTTGAAAATTAACCTCATTTCATGGACATTCTCCCATCTTGTTTGTCTATATATTTAATTACCCCTAGACAGGAACTTAATCTATGTTCTGTTACCAGTCCTTACACGGCTATACATTTCACCATATTCGCGCAATTATAAATTTAAACAAATCGCTTGAAAACGGCTTCATATAGTATAGTCCAACATGGCAAATATTGACTTCTGACACCAACGTGTGAGTACCATTCCAGTTATAGCGATCGGTGGGGGTAGAATGTTACCCAACAATCATCCCCCACCATGCATCCGGGTGTTTATAATTATATTTCTTCTCAAGAGAGGTGCAGATCGGATGTCTGAAACGGGTTAATTTGACAGATTTCGGATTTTGGGGAGAAAAAAGGGGAAGAAGATTCCACTCACGCACATCACATAATAAGGAAATTTAACGCGAATGAAATGTGCATAAAAGGAGACCAAGAATGTAGTGCTCTCTAACATTAAACAACCGCAATGCATGGCAGACTTGTATACTCACACACTTTGTAAGCACATACACACAAACAAGAAAAATCAACATCACACATACGCACACATATACACATATACATACAAACACACGCATATGTATAAATATACATACGCACATATGATAACTCTAATAATTATACCATAAAAAGAGCACACATACATTTTTGTTTTAAAGTTCACGTCAATTGTGTCATCTTAAAACTAGATTCTTTAAAGGGATCTAGTAACTTAGACAAAATGGACAAAACTTAGAACTCTAGCGGTTCTCACATATCTCATTGTAATCGTATTCCCAGTAGAAATATAGAGCAGGCTTCGGTTTCCGAATTTCTCCTCGGTTAAGATATTTATGATCGAAGTGTTTGGATTTTTAACTATCTACTGGATACTGAAATATGTGTACAAATTAAGTGCAGTGAGTTGGCAAATACTACTTTGTATTTTTGCACATTACTCGGTCATATGACATTATATTGACGTATATTGTTGTGTAGATTTAATCAGTATATAAGTATATGGATTCACATTGATTGATTGATTAGGAAAATCACTTTTTTATAGGTAGTTTTCTTATATTACAATCATGTCCAACTGGTGTAAAGCATGTTAATTTTGTGTGTGATTTCTCATTCCCCTTCTTCTTTTTTTATCATGAAAGTATAATGCATACTGCAGGCTTGATGCACAAGAAAGTGACCACCGGATATGGATCCTGTTTGTTGGTATATAAAGATGTATTAATTTATGTATTCGAGTTGAACCATGCCTTTGCATTATACCATCATCATGATCATAACGTGTACTATATACTACAACGACCTTCACTTCGGCTATCATTATTTCCCATTCACGGCAATCATATCATAACGCACCGATCATTACAATTATGATAGGTGCCGTCGCACCGCAAACGGACCGCGAAAACTGCGCGCCAATTTGATATAGTCCTATATATATATACTATATTTATTATTGCAACCCAGCGTTGCGTTATTGATGAAAATAGGAAAATATACCGGGTGACTCATTTGGGATATTGGGGATTAGACCTTAACCCTGTTAATATCAAGATACTTAAATGAGCATTGAATTATACACACGTAATTTGCATTTTGGTGATGTGAGGGTTAATGGTGGATTTGGAGGTGTGTTAAACGGTGGATGAAAATAATCCCTATGATGTATTTCGTAGGGTGTAGGGGACGGTGGCGCATCGAGGGATCTCACGGGTAATTGCACTTTTGGAGAGCAACCATCTTACATAGAGGCACGCGCCAAAAGAAGTATACAGGAGAGGAACAGAAGGACTTGCCCTAGCTGAGTTCACACTAAAGCTTTGCAACAGAAATCGGTGATGGGGAAAGGGGGGGGGGGGGGGTGCATTCCAAAACTTCGATTCGAGCTCCCCCACCCCCCCCCCCCCCACCCCCACTTTATTATCTTTATTTACAGTGTCAAGTTATTAACGATCGAGATTTAAAAAAATATATATATATATGAGTCGGGAAAAGCACACCCCCAAAACAACAGCAACAATTATATAACCTGAATATAATTATGATTTTTAACAAAAAATACAGTAAGATCCCCCCTTCCCCTTGATTTGCCCCATTCTCTACTCCTTCCCCTTTTATGTGCAATGTTTAATCATGTTACTATTGTTAGCGCTTGGGAAGAGAATGAATTCAGAGGAAAAGAGAAAACAAAAACAAAAACAACATAATATAAACGGAAGATAATTATAATATGACTGTCAGATAAAATAGCAGTAAGATCTCCCCCCCCCCTGATTTGCCCATATCCCCCACTCCCCTTATGTGAATTGTTAATCATGTTAAAACTTAAGATGAAAAGAAGACTCCCCTAACAACAGCAACATAGTATTAACTAGAGATAATAATTATAACATAACTTTAAGAAAAATAGCAGTAAGATCCCCCCGCCCCCCCCCCCCCCCTGGTATGCCCCATGTTCTTGGATATCGTGTGAACGCGACGAAGTCTATATGAACATGTAGGATGCCCTGCAATGTTTCGCGACCTAATTACCACGCGTTTCATGTTACCACACCAGGCCACCCTGTCTCACAATGTTCAAGATAATGTGGGAGGAGAACCTGCTCTTCATTTCACTCCTTTTTTTTTTAGGAGACCTAATTTGTCAAAATCCACAAAACTTATTAAGAACCTTTTCGTGTTTCTCATGCACATATTAGTCTCGTGTATTCGTATTACCAGTAGATCATGTAACCGGTCTCGGTTTTCCGAATTTCTTTTTCGTTATACACAATTATTTACTGGGTCAGATTTGAAAATCTCCATGAAAGACGTTCAAATGTGGTACAAAGTTGGTGTCAATCATTTAGCAAATATCACTTCGCTCGTTACTCGGTGATATGAAATTCATTTACCATGACATTTTTCACACTACAGTCCACGCAGTGAATATAATATCAGGGCCCCCGTTGACAGAAAGAGTTGCAATCGATTGTAAAGTTGCAATTGATTGCAAGACAGAAAATATGCACATTTTGAACCAATCAGATTTCCACATTTCGTCACAAATAAATGATCATGACTTGCAATAAATTGCAACTTTATAATCGATTAAAACTCTTTCAGCAACGGGGGGCCTTATCACAAGAAATAATCATTATATCGACCCTGTTACATTTTAAAATATTTTGTTTACATATATTGTCAACTTGATCCCTTTAAATGTTTGACAACCAACTGAATGTTGACAACTAAGTTTTGCGGCGCATGCAGCGGAGTTGTGTTGTACGAGCCTGGCGTTTCACCGTTCTGCAAATTGAAAGCAATGTGAGGTAATGTGATAGTTCATACGTGCTTCGAAGCTGCACAATGTTCAATCTCGAAGGGGGAAACTAGAACACAGGTAAAGAAAGAGGAAAGTATAGATGGTATACAAGGTGGAGATGGGTACAGAGATAGGGGATTGGGGGAGGGGAGGGAGGGGGGGGGGGGGGGCAGAGTGTTGTCGAGGTACACATCGTACGACTTGGCTCTGATGCATCGGTATAAAAATATCGATGCTCTGATGGCATCAATGCGAAACACGTGATGTCCACGGCTCTCTAATTAATATGCTCCTGCTTGCAACTGAGAGCAAAATTTGAAACACAAATATTTCAAGCTTAATAAATATAGTATTTTTGTGCTTACAACCGCTGATGAAGCAGGTTCGCTCTTACTTTAAACGTATACAACGGACTATCCTCAACTTGTCAAACATGACAGTATCATTCTGTTTGTTTATGTAATTACAAAGTTTTCACATGACCCATTGTAAGGTACCATATTGACCATTGGCGACATGACTTGTGGTTAGTGTCACATAATAAGGATATTGTATATATGGGCCTTTGCCGAAATGAATTGATTAAATTTCACAAATTAAAACGCAAAACATGTGTGGCTATTTTAAGTGCACATGTGTTAGTAATTAAACAAAATAGTCACACATTAGGTATTAGAAGTACAAATATTACATAATGAATTTCTTTAACAAAAACTGTAATCATACCTTACACTATCACGCTCAGGACTCCACCTCTGTAATTTGTGTACACTGTAAAACAAAACTGTATTTTTACAGTTTTAAAAAAAATACAGGATCGAACAAGCAAATACAAATACAGCGGATCGTATGTAAATTAATATGGCTACAGAGGATACAGCAAACTTGTTGTAATATGATATACAAATGAAATCTGTATGTCTAAAGCAGTTAATGAGTATACAAACATCAAATTGTCATTAAACTACACACTGTGTGTAATTTTACACTTCAAGTTGTTTAACAACAGTAATTTTACATCTTGTTGTTTTCCTGCGGAACACCCATGTAAAATAAAAAGGGGGACATTGATTTTACAGACATTTTGCATGCTATTTCAGCATGTTCAGTTCATTCCTTTGTCACAGTATACCTTATACCATTGCATTGCCTGAAGCCTAAAAACTGATATAATGTAATCAGAACAAATTGGGAAAATTGTACAGTTGTGATTTAAAATCATTGTAACTTAACTGTGAGTTATTTCACTGTTAACCATAACAGGAGTATAAACACAAGTATATACAAGTATCCATAAAGTCACATAGCATAAGTTGCCACAGCAAGCATGCAAGTGTAAACATTACCCCTGGCATACGGACGTTTGACTGACGATCTTAATTGGCGAGGGTTCGAATCTCGGCTAGGGTGAATTTTTTTTCTTTTTTTCGTTTTTGTTTACATTCATTCTCGTGTAATTCTAATCAACATACAATTTGTAACAACAAATACGTGAACTGTTTGTAGGAGGAAATAACAACCCACTCTGTATTTTTACATCACTTTATGGCGACTCTGCTGACAGCAGATTTGCTGTAAAATTACAGAGATTTTGTTTTACAGTGTAGGCCAAGGTAATAATAAGGCCTACAGCATAAAGTGAATAGCTTTTATAATTAAAGGCTGCCACCTGTAAAGTGTGAGATATTGCCCAAGAATGACATTTGAGACTTCAATCCTATACCAAAATCATTGTAAGATATGTCTGAAATGATGTGTGAAGTTTCATTGAAAAAAGAACACTGCTTTCCTGTTAAAAAAAGCGAAAATTTGCGTCAGCTTTTACAACTAATTACATTATGGACGCTTATGACGTTTATGACCGTCTGTAGACGCTCTTGGAGCTGAATGATTATCAACTGATAGATATATTCATACTAAAGGGGCATTTGAAAAGGATCTAACCACTTTTTTGTATTTCTTCTCTACCATGCAAAGCTAAACAAGAAGAGAAATGTGGAAGCTCAAAAGTAATGGTTTGTGGAGTTACACACTTTACAGTTGCACCTTTAACTGTCAAATCATGTAAATCTATATAGGTGACATATATCATACAAGAATTATTCACACACAAGGAAATATATCATCACTTTCAATATAAATAATTCCAATTTGAATATAGAGTTGAAATCTGAGTTATCCCTAAATTGCGCTCGATGATAAATTGTATAGCGAACATTCAATACAATAACATAATGCGTATTAATTACGGTTTCTTAGTCTTCTTAGTCTTAGTCTTAACTCCACATTTATTGATTTCCATTAAAAACAACAGCTTGCATCAATTCAAATTTTTGGCCATTTACGCATTTACATTTTATTTGGGGGCGAGAGCTTCAGCCCCCCCCTCCCCCCCCCCCCCCTCCCCCTTACAGCAGAGTAGCCTACCTACCAATGCAAATACCATGTTTTCCAAACAGTTCCTGAAATAATTCTTTAAATGGCCTTCATTTATCTAAACGTTTTAATTAATTAAATTGTGTTTTGGACATCCTCACATCGATCACGTAAATTGCTTGCTTGACGTTTGGCTGTTCGATTATTTTCAGGTAACCGTTAGCAACACACACAGAAACAACGTTTAGCTCAATTTTCGCGTTTCCTAAATTGAAGTCTTAATTGAACTTTACAAACACACGCTAAATTGTTAATATCTTTCCTAAATTAAACTCGAGTATCCTGGAAAATGAAGTGAAAAAATAGATTTTGGCGAAAACCTCGGCTGTTAGGATTAGTGGGGCACGTCCCCAGATAGTGGGTGTAGCTGCTAGGGACAAGGATGAAAGTGCCCCCCCCCCCCCCCCCACCACACCCCACCTTGTTGCTATGTTTACCATGCTCCTGTATGGGGTTAACACAAATAAAAGAAATACATTACATTATCACCCCTTTCTGGTTAAAGGGAAATTTTCCCCCATCATCTATATATTTACCTTTGATTAATCTTCTCTACACATTAAAACATAATTTCATGCAAATATGTCCAATGTTTTGCCCTCTGAAACAAAGGAGGAGCATCATTCAAAGTCAATCGCTGTATGGGTTATTCCCATTCGTAGCGTATATAGCATGAAGACTGCCATTATATTGTTTGAAACCCGGATTTTGAATTGTTCGCAGCCGAAATGCTACGTAAAAACCCCGAACAAAACATGCTCCGCCTCTTTTTGTTAGCTCTCGCAGCTCGCGGGGTTTGTGCACAAACACAATGCAAAACGTGAGCCAACAAAAAGAGTAGTTCGGGTTTGACGTCACATTTTTAGGAGCGATCCGAGTTTCATAAACATCAATGGCAGCCTCCTTGGTGTTCGCGATGAATGGGACTATCCCGTACATCGAGTGACTTTGAATGATGCTCATCCCTTGCTCAAAAGGCCAATGTTGGTCGTATTTGGCATGAAATTGTGTTTTAATGTTTAGAGAACATAATCAAAGGTGATTATATGTTGGGGAAAATGTCCCTTTAAGACGACCCACTTCAGAGGAATCATTGCCCCCCCCCCCCCCCCCCCCCCCCCCGTTCTAGTGCGACCCTGACGCCTGATTAAAACCAAAATTGTCCTGTATGTCATTTAGGTTACAGGACAGGGGGCAACCTTGATCGTCGGCACAAATTAGCTAGAAATCATGTGAATCATCGACCAAACAGACTAAAATAATAGTCACCGAGTCTGTATTGAAGAAAACAGGGGCGTTATCTGGTTATGGTGATGAGGACGTGGGGCCTTTATTATTACGCCGGGTGCAGCACTCGATTTCTCGTTATGTTTACTTTATTTTTAATTGTACTTTTGTCTTGGACTGCTCTAAAACAGGGCGCAGCTCCAATATGAGTTTGACCATGAATATTCTTGCAGCATGGGTCAGACAGAATGCTATGTGGACGCAGGCTTAGATCAATGCACATTACACCAAATACATAATGTTGTGTGGAAGCAGGTTAGATCTCCTTGGTTAGATTCGCGTATGTACCCGAGTTTCGGGGCTGCATGTGGACGCATAGTTAGATGCATTAGATGAGCTGATTGTACCCGGGACTCAGGATCAGATCTACAAAGTTGTGTGGACGAAGTGTTAGATCAGCGCACATTATACCCGTTATTAACGGTCAGACATAATTTCATATTTTTTATACCACATAAAATATGTAACTAAACTCTTTACAAAACCTAAAATGATGATGGAGCCATAATCATTGATAATGACGGTCGTAAAGGTTTGTGATCAATGTACTATACTGTATCACATAATAACGTACACATAGTAAAAACCTGTGCATATACTGACCACCCGAGAGAAACAAGAAAAGTGGCCACTGTAAACAGGTGATATCTATGGACAAGTTCGAAAACACTATTCAGTTTTCTCGGCAGGGGATGACTTTAATCGGTGACCATTATAGGACAGGTTGGCAGGGTCACTATAGAACAGGTTTGACTGTGTATAATATGTATATATTGTTTTTGTTTTTGTATTCGTTGTCGCAGGGTATGGACATTCATGACTCACCTCATGTTGATGCTATTTGTGAGCAAGGGGGCCGAGGACAGGTTCAAGTACTAGTATGCATGTGCATACCTGGGGAAATTACGAATTATGCATTAGGCCAAACACGTCACGTCAATATCAGGCTGTTTAGTCTCTGGGCTGCAAACCTCGTTTCTGACTACCGGTATGCTTATACTACTCTATACTCAAAGTATACTATATAAGCACTCTTTAAAACACCATTAAGTAATCACCCACATAGGGGGCGGGGGCGGTGAAGAGGGGGGGGGGGGGGGGGGGGTCTTTGGTCATTTGGTACGCCACTAAAACAGCCTTGATCATGTTCGATATAATTATATCATATAGCTCTCCGACAAAGATGGAGTTACCCGCCATTTGCGTTAGCCGCGTACGCCCCCCCCCCCCCCCCCCCCCCATTGAAGACCGAAAATGAAAATAAATAGAAATGAACGTTATAACATATAAGACTTGCTAACATGTTATGAACTCAACCCCCATTTCAAACGATTTGTACATTCCAGGCTACTCCTCATTAGGTTGTCGTTTAGCATCGCATACGGTATTCATACGTGAACGTTGTTACGATTCTGTCAATTCAACTTTACATATATCAACGCTCGAAATTAGCACAGGCCCGATGGCCCGGGGCCACCAAAAATCTCTGTCGGGCCACCAAAAAATCATAATTGCTCTATTTTAGTGGCCCGATTGGGCCAGTAAGATTTCCAAATGTAAATCTGAAAATTTGACATTTCAAACATTGCCAAAACCAGGCATAAAAAACAAAGGAAATCAGTGGAAAAAAATCAACAAAATAGCGAGCGCAAATCTGCTAACGGCGATAATCTGGAGAAATGTGTGTGATTAGACAGAAAAATTCATCTCGTTCTGGAGGTGCCTATGAAAATTATGACGTCTTGGGGAGACAAACAACAAAGAGAAAGACTGATTTACCCGTCTACTACTAGTGCATACAAGTAAAACTAGAAGTGTACACACATGCTGGTACATGTACCTTGTACTGGCCCCATGTAATATAAATGGGGACGGTATGTACATCAGCTTAATACAGCAATTCGCATAGCCACACACAGTCTAGTCAACTCTGCAACTATGCTTTGACTTGTCTTCAATTCAGTCCAATTTGCGCAAATTCGTTTGGGCAAGAAAGCCAGAAAGGCCTATTATCTTTCAAAGCATCACATAATTTGAAAGAACTTCAAATATAGGACTCATAATAAGGTAGTACAGTTTTGTACTTTTGTAGATGTTTCATGCCAATTTTGTGAGAGTTCCAGTTCAGTCCCATGCATGTTGTTTTGTGTATAATTTCAACTTTCAACTTGTAAGTTGACAAAATCGCACAGAGAAAGGGCTGAAATTGTAACATTTCATCACTCCAAAATTACCTTTTACTGATTCAATGTTGGGTTTATATATTCCTTCACGGATTTTTGATCAGGGTGGTGATTTTAGATGTTATTTTCATTAATTAATTCTTATGAAAAGCTAAGATTACCGGTCACTGTTTTCTTTTGTTTTTCCTTGTTTTTTCGGGCCACCAAATTTCTGTTTCGGGCCACCAATATTGGATAAATACCAATTCTACTTGCCCGATCGGGCCACCAGCAAAAAAAGTTAATTTCGAGCGTTGCATATATAGTTATACACGGATTAAATTTGTAATTTCAACGGTATGCTGCATGATTGATAACGAAAATATGATATGCTTCTTGCCAACATTAATGGTGTCACGGACGCTGTACGAAGATCGTCAGCACCATTTAAAGGGATCTAGTGACATTGTAAATATCGAAGAATTTTACTTTAAAACTATGTAGGCCTAATAGCAGTTCTTACATACCCTGTTGTATATCATCATGGAACATATTCAGTTTTCCGATTTGTTTTTGCACATAAAGATATTTATGTTTTAAATGTTTGAATTTGAAAGTCTCCATAAGATATGTTCAACTGTATACTGAGTTAGCAAATAACACTTTTGCATTTTCGCTCATTACTCGGCCATATAACATCAATTTAACATGGAATTCGCACACATCACCCAGTGGAAATATATCGGATCAAATAAATAATATGTTATCAACCATTTTCCAGTTTGTGCACTTGTCAACAAAGTTACTAGATCCCTCTATAAGGGTTACCAATAGTAATTATAACATCACGCGACATATTAAGGTCTTTGGTATTTGAATTCATTCATTTTGTCTAAACCCGCCTTTGCAATAATATATTCAATCAGTAAAGAATAAACAACATTGCTTTGAATCCCTTCGACATATTTCGACTAATATTATATAGGGATATAAACATGATTCATCTTTTTCTTCCTAAAATAGTGCCAATAAATTCATTAGAGTTTTAGCATGGGAAATAAAAACGGAATGTAATCGGATGTACATTACAAATTACGTTTGACTTAACTTTAATAACGGGGTTATCAGGGCGACGATCAAACAGAAGAAAAGCTATATAGGTAGCTCAGGCACGCACTCCCCCTTTTCTCATATTTTGTCAGATTTCTCAGAGCAGATTAGTTTAAAATGTAAATCAATTTATGTTAAAGAAACACAACAATACAGAGACGTATTTAATTTGTAAAAAGTACAAATAAATGTGATATAAAATATTTCATACCAATAATGTACATCTCTCCATGTGTCACGACATAAGACGTGCACCCTAAGGGAGCATCTTTGCACCCCATAGAGAGCAGATTCCTCTTTTGGGTGCAAAATTGAACCCATTATATCCAGAGAAATAAACACTTTTACAAATACAAAATGATATTAAAATGCGTTCTCAGTACACAAAAATGTATACGAAATAACAAAAATGTCAATCTAAGTACATGATCAAAACAGAGAATGACAGGTTGGCACTCCCAAGCGGAAGTGACGAATGTTATCACTTCCGGGGCAAGAACGATCACAAAGACACAATTTGCTGTGATTACCAACCATCGATATAACTAGCTACTATTCCGTCCCCGTTTGCCCGGTCTATACCCATTTAGTAATCTACCTCTAAAATGGTTTAAATGGGAACGCCCCCCCCCCCCCCCCCCCCCCCCCCCATTCAAGAGTCTTCGTGGCTCAATGGGTTTAGCACCGGTCTAGCAATCCGGAGGTCTCGTGTTCGATTTCCGGCGAAGCCTATTTTTCTTTGCGCGTTTTCAATAATCTAATATGGTTTAAATACAATATGACGCCTGAAACGTCCATTTCTCCAACTCGAAACTTGACCCAACTCTAAACCTAAACCTAACCATATAGGCCTAACCCTATTATAATCATAATCCCCTAATGCTATCTATCCCTAATCAATAAACCATCATTCTTGCCAAGCCTCTAATTTCTAATTTTGCTGGTAGATGAAATAGGAGTAGACCAAATAGGTGTCTACCAAGTGGCGAGGATACCGTCCCCACTACCCACTGCCCTCGCATGTCCACTGCCCACTGCCAAGTCTCACTCGAGAGTGTGGACGGACTGTTAGCCCGGAAATCGATAAATGAATCATGGGATTGGTCAGCGCCATAAAATAAACTCTATGGGCAGCGCCCATTAAAAAAATCTTTGAGAGCAAAGTTGCCCGGCGAGTAGCGACGGAAGGGGGCAAACTGGAATGGGGGGAGGGGGGGGGGGGGGGTAGTTTCTCCACCCTTTTGGGGAATTCCCGCCCGTCATAATTTTAGTTGAATTGTATAATCCCATCCCGTGTGAAAAGAACTGGAGAAAATAATAGCCAACATAATACGAAAAAGTGTAATGCTTTGCACATTTATATAGGATCCCCAATGAAAACATTGTACCCCCTTTAGCTCCATACTTGATCGATCTTGACAACGCCGCCATTATGTCATTTATAATTGGGCTTGATGGATGTCACTACACTTTATGTCAATCGTTTATTTTATTCGTATTTTGTTTATGTTTATTTATTTGTTTGTTGTTTTTGCGTCTGTTTGTTTGTTTGTTTTCTTTGAATTCCCGAAAGTAGATAAACTTGACTGTAATTCATCCATACTTTCCCTAAATTCCCAACTGTGTGGTGAAGACCTTTTCTTGATGCAGTCATAATATTCAGCTCTCTTGTATATACTGCAGCTGATTTCCCCGAACCAAAACTGGTAGGTATAGACCAACTGATTGGGGTCCATGGCCACCGCCCCCACATCCTTTGTAGAAAGCTACTGGCCCGTGGGTGACCCCCCTTCCACCGGAACCACTGACAAGATCTACCCCTAGGTTTGCACCCAAGCACATGAACTCACTTCATCATAAAGGTTATTAACTTATTATCATAATTTACATACGTTGCTTGTTCGATTTGTTTTTAAACCCCATCGCGCAACTTCACATTTACCAGTTTTGGCATAAACCACGCACACTATTTAAAATTATCCTCATGATAACGTTTGAGTCAATGTTTGTGCAAAAATCCCCTTTCTATCTGGTTATTTCCCTTATGTATAATTATGTTAAACCCGTTTGCTCCTAAATTCCGCCACTCGCATTACGTTTAATACAGTTCACTATTTTCCCGAATGGAATTGGTTTGTGATATTCTTACGCTCGTGTGGATTAGGGTTCGGATCTACGCGCGCAGAGTGCAGTTTCGCCGAAATTGTGTTTTGATGCGTAAGGTAATAAAAGCGCACAAGGATGTAATATATCTATGCTATCACATGCGTAAGTCCGTTATTCGATTATCATGCACCGATGTTGATGTTTCCGTACAGCAGTCCACTCAGCGAATTTGCTGACCATCTGTTCATGAATTTTGTAAAACATCAACATTTTACACGGCCATACGAATATAACATAAGATAACGATTCGCCCTTATTTCGTTATGAAATACCATGACAGGGGCAAGGGGGCACGTGCCCTCCCCCTGACAATTTGACAAAAACAATACAAAACATGAGGGGCATTCAGGGGGGAAATAAAGAAATACATGACGTTGCCCCCAATAAGTGCGCACCCCCTCATAAATATGAACACGCTACATTCCTGCCTGATATATGGTAACATTTCCCATTTTTGTTATAAATCATACTTTCGTATATATACAATCGTTTTGATAATGTTAGCCTATTTATTATTCAGTCTTCATTCGTTATGTTCGTGAATAATCATTTATACAGACGCGTATAATTGGAGTTCGTGAAGGCTACATAAGGATTAGGATATGGTTATTATTGTTACGTAATCGTACCCAAATCGTAATCGTATACTTCAAACTTCATTTATGCAATTTTACCACTTCACCAGTCGTTTAGTAGAACCCAATACCATTTCCGAGACCGATGCCAGCATAAATTACAACATTTCTATTCGTCACGTTACATTTGGCCTTGAATTCGAATCCGAGACCACTCACTGAAAAGTGATCCCGAGGCCCGACTCGACTACACAAAGCCCCTGGACCTGGGTATATTGAATGTAAATGACCTAAACCCTGTGTAAATGAACAATTTAGTGAATATAATGACGAAATAACACTGAAGTGACAAATTCACAGTCTTGTGTAAATCCCTAAATAATTAAATTCTGCCCGGAGGCATATAATTATTATCAGACTCTCAATCTGCTATTGATAATTTTATTGATGAAGAATTGCTCTTTATTCTTCACGAATAATCAATGGCGTAGCCAATGCAGATCAAGCCACATGAAGGGCACTATTTACCAAAGGGGGCGGGGGGGGGGGGGGGGGGGGGCATGCAGCCGAGCCCAAAATATGTATCACCTTATATTTATTTATCCTTTTTCCATGGGGGGGGGGGGGGGGGGGGGGAGAGGGAGGGGCAGTGAAAGAAAGGGCAATATTGTTTTCACCTAGACGTTTTGCCCATGCAAACCTATACCAGTATAGCTACAGTATATAGGCAACTGCTATATTAATAATGTTAATTATACAATTAAAAATGGATGCTATAGTTTGTTAGTTATTACAAAAATATCGAACACCTGTGCGAAACGAATTTCCTTACTATTACAGGAACACAATCACTCCAAGGGTCAAGGTATTCTAAACAACAATCGTAATAATAAAAAAAAGTATAACTATTGATGAAATAAGCTAATACTGACAAAAGAGTGATTAATTGCGGTCCATCCCTAAGGGATACTAAATTCACTATTCCAACCATTATATGGTTAAAGGCTTTGCTTGATATTGTTAGACTCGTTTAAAATATTGACACCGTCGAAGAAAAATATATCTAAAAAACAGCGATCACAAACAGCAATATTTTTATTTTTTTATTTTTACAATATTCAGTTTCATTCGATTGCAAATCATCAAAAATCCATTACTAAACGTTGAATCCCTCCTTAGGGCCTTTATCAATTTTTTTTTCTGAAAGAAAAATGTTATTACATAGATTATAAATTATCTCAAACAGATTCAAACTTCAGATAAAAAATAATATATAAAATCATCGATATTTATAAACCCCTATCAAAATCAGCACTATGAAGAGATATCAAATATCATATATCGATATCATAATTGAATCAATATCGCTATTGTGGTTTGATCTGACAAAATAAAAGGGACACCTATGTGATATGTCTGTTAAGGGCATTTTTTGTTTAGGGGGAGCACCGCCCCTGCCTTTTCCTCCTTCGGCAGCTTATGCCCGCCCCCTGTATTTGGTGACACTGAATGGCTAGATATTTTGTTGGATCGAGTGGGATCCTTTCTCCCTATTTCCAGTCACGTTTTCATGTCTCCCTTCTTTTCCATTTTTGTTTGAAAAAGTATTATGTAGAAAAAAAAGAAGGAGAAATAGTTCGAGTATTCCACAGGGAAACATAACAATGCAACTTCATTATAATCTCTCTCGAAATGTTTGGGACATGATGAATGTGTGATCATTCGTTTCCTTCTTTCTTACTTCTACTAATTTTTTTAAAAACTCGTACTATCGGTAGAGATAGTTTTTTCTCTTTTTTACTGCTTTTTCGTTTAAATATTCTTTCTAGATTTTCTGTAACCTTAACAATTGTATATTATTCCCTCTCTCTTTCTTACTTAAATTGTCAATATATTTTGTATATTTTGTCTCTGCTTCGTTTTCGATCGAGGTCGAGTAAATTTGTGAAGGGGGTTTGCTCAATCCTCTCTATAGGCCGAACTGTTTGCGTGACCTCTTCCTCTAAGCGCAAGAAAACACTTCTCGACTCACGAGACACAATTGTATAGTCTCTGACCAGAAGACCAAGCATGCATGGTGGCTTAGTGGTAGGGTGTCCGTCTAGCTCATGCATGGGACGTCTGGGGTTCGAACTCCGGTAGGTTTATACCAAAGAACAATACAAATTGGTACCTACATACGGCGGATTTTCTACGATTTGGGGAAATCGTGATATCGTACGATGTCTGTGGTATTTTAGAGTAGCAGTCACATATTCTCCGGGCCCCGTACGATGACATTTGTCTTAAAATAAAACATAAATCGCACGGCCCCCGTGAACACAAACTAAGTGCCCGTACGGGTGCATTATGGTACTCTTACGGTGACTCCACGGTACCCGTATGACCTACTGCGATCAAGTTAAGCACTCAGCATACTATAGGGTTCCACAATTCTACAAGCAAGGCTTTTTAGTGGATCCCCCTTTTTCCAACATGTTTTCCATTATTTTGTAAATGATTATAATTGATATAGATGTATATTTTGCTGGAAACGAAAATCACATTGACAAATTGAATTTGGAGTATAGAGAGTAATAATAACATTCATGTTATGCGGGCCCACTGGTGGAGCAGTGTTTGTCCCTGAAGTAACACCCGCTGGGTAAATAAAACGTTGTTGTTATAATGATTATGTTATTCTTAGAAGACCAAGCAGAATCAATGTCATATTCTGGTCAAATTAAAAAGTTAGTTAAAGTTAGTTAAAGTCCTTCCCGCGCCTATCTCCGATTCATTAGCCCTAGGCCACACGTCTACTAAATATAGCGAAAGCTACAGAAGGGGGCCAGTCGTAACTCCCTTCTCCACTATATTAATGCCGAGCGCCTGGCCAGAAGGCAGAAGGTACCATTTTAAAGTCGTTGGTATGACCCGGTCTGGGTTCGAACCCGGGACCTCCCGTGCATGAGGCGGACACTCTAACCACAAATATTACTGAAACGTTGTAATATTTCCAAACCTCCAAATCCATTAACTTTTTCATAATAATTAAGCAACGTACTGCCAACATCCATGACTTCAATTGCCATACAAATTTTGGTAAAAAAATGAATTGACATTTATTACTAATGTTTGTAACCAATCATCGGGTGAATATATACCGTCATGATATTACAGCTTATGAATTCTGGCCCGAATGATACGACTGTTTTTTAAACAAGCAATACACGTTTAATAACGGTGAGGTTTAATACAATCAGACAATATTCACATTTGTTGACTGATTTCTGTAACAAAATAATATTGAAATTAATCGAATGGATCTTTATTTATACGAATGACATATTTTGTACATCAGAAACAGGTAAATTCAGGTATATAGGTTTGCAAGCGAGTTGGACATGCACGGTGAAGTACCTGAAATGTTTAGTTGTCAATAATGGTATATTGACCATAAAACTAATTACACAAAGCAGACAGTCATAACAAGTTATATTATGTCATGTTAGCATTACTAATTATTATGTCAAAGGCATTACTCGCTGAAAGGGTTTTGAAGTATTTAAAGTTTTCAATTTATCATACGTGCAAAAGGAATACTGAGAAGTATATTATAGTATGAACATTTATTATGCATCAATAATATAAGGTTTGTTGTTAGATAGATAGTTTGATAGATATTATCAATGATTGCTTCTGTACACCGTGTCCCAGAAAAAACGAAACCGGGGTTTCATGGCAGAAATTTTATGTTATAATGAATAATTTCCTTGATGATATATATATGTCTGAAAAGCTACGTGTCTCTTCTTTTATTTGATATACAACTTATGGCACATAATTCACGCATGACTGAATTAGAACGATAGAAAGTGGTGTTACCAAAATTCAATTTGCGCGCAGAAATTGCAAGTTTGGGTGAGGTTTTGGGGGAGAGTTTTAAGAGTAGTAAACGTACTTATTTTGAAAAAGGACAGACACCGCATGAAAATTCATAATTTTATCTTTAATATGACACCTCATGATTAAAAAATAAATTATATATGCCAGAGAACGAATACAATGAAAACATGCTTGATTCCAGCCCAAATGAGTAACTTTCCTGTAACTTGCCTGTTTCCTGATCCCCATGTTTGTGTCGAATTCACTCATGCATCAACGTCCATTGTCAGCTGCTAGTCAGGAAAGCTGAGCGACTTCTTACTCAACTTTCACTCATTCGGGCAGAAATCAGGCATGTTTTCATTGTACTCGTTCTCTGGCATAAATCATTTATTTTTTTAGCATGAGGTGTCATGTAAAAGATAAAAATATGAACTTTTATGTGGTGTTTGTCCTTTTTAAAAATAAGTACGTTAACAACTCTTAAAACTCACCCAAACTTCAAATTTATGCGCGCAAATTGAATATTGGTAACACCACTTTCCATTGTTCTAATTCAGTCATGCTTGAAGTATGTGCCATAAGTTGCACATCAAATGAAAGAAGAGACACAGAGCTTTCTAGGCATATATATATCATTAATTAAATTATTCATTATGACAGAAAATTTCTGCCATGAAACCCGGTTTCGTTTTTTCTTGGGACACGGTGTATAATACCGGTTGGTATATCGTGCATAATTATTGTTCTCAAAGAAAATATTTCTTATTGATTGTGATCAGTATAACCGTATGATTGGCTCACATGCATTTTCTTTCGCACTATTTTGTTTGATAAAGTGATATGCGGAATCATAATCAGATTAATTTCCTACATATTTGTATTCTTTTCAGTTTGTACAATTGGGATATCTGTTCATCTCTAGCCTTTTCCCTCACAATCAACGTCTAGCATCATTGTCATGGCTATTGTCGCACCCATTCCCCGCTTCATTTACGCACAAAAGGATTAAGTATCTGGTATGTTCTTCTTTCTTTTCTCCATTTCTGATCTATTTTTTAAAAATCCACCAAGTGGCGTAGCTACAAGGAGGGGAGGGGGGGGGGGGACTTATGCCACCAATAATTTGCCAAAAACGATTAAAATATAACATAATGGGGAACATGACTACTGAAATACTAGTAATGAAATATATACTGCAAATTAGTTGTTGGTTAAGATAGTACACAACTTTACACATCTAATTTGCAAGGTGTGTAAGCTGTGTAAAGTGTGCCCCCTCCCCCCCCCCCCCCCCCCCCCCCCCCCCCCCAATCAGCCCGATACGCTACGGCACTGTATTCCCTGTTTCCTGATGTAGGGTCTGCGTAAGTGAGACTGTGCGTTCTTACCTGCCGCGTTACCTGTGTTATCAAGTGACAATTTGATTGACGTGTATGATATGCAGCGGATTTCGCCGTGTGGCCTCGGCCAAGGTATGCGAACGAGCGAGCGCGGCGCTGCGCAGCATACACACACGTATACGCGGGGCGATCTAACTCGCGTTTACACCGAGTTTCACACCCAGTTTGGGGGACTCATCCTTTAATCAAAATCGTATCTGAACCAAGTATTATCATTGTTTTCATGTGGGCGATGAGGCTTGATGTAATATCAAAAGTTGGTGACAAGCAGGGACGTAGACTTCCACCTCATTTGATTAAATTTTACTCCGCATATTTCTTAGGTGAAAAGTAAACAGTTATATAGTTTTTAACCCAAGATTGGCCTATATACAATTATATATCTTTGAGGTAAAATCACGAATGTAAGGGTCGTGAATCCATTGATATACTGCACAATTTTTAGCATTTGCTGGATGATAATATAGTTTTATTAGCATCATTATTGCTGTTATATAACACTATACTAAAATTATATTTATATAAACATGCACTTGCCCGCGATTCTTGATTCCAATGTGGACAGGAGAAGGTGAACTGCCTCGTATTTTTTCTTTTCGAGACTTCGTTCCCTCTACTCAATATGTAGTCTACAATTGGCGAATGGCTTGTTTGATCATTCCAGCTCTAAAAGTAGAGTAATCTGCAATGGACCGTATATCCTTAAAAAATATGGAATAAAATCAAAACAAGAAACACGCGACGGTTGCTCATCATAATTTCGCTCGTCTCAATCCTTTTCTCTTTTACATTTCCTTATTCACAAGTTCACACGTCATATAGGTAAGAGGAGGGAACGTACCTATATCAGCAAGCTAGCTACCTTGGGACAAGCCGTGGGTATATATTTATAGACGCCCAGGGTGCGAGCGATCGGGGGCGAAACTTGAACAAGTTCATTTTCTTTCAACACGGCTCCCCCTTTTCTCACTTCCTTCGCTCGTCTTCTCGTGTATAGGACATGAATTTGTGCATAGTCCCGAGGAAGGTGTGCACGCGCGTGAGCCTCACACCTTGTGCATCAGTCTCCGAGACTTTATGATTTGGGACTCGCCGCCCGATGATGCAGCGGGCAACACCTTTTTAGAGGCCTCGCTCTTCACTATCCGGTTTGGATGCATGCATGCTAAATACTGGAGCGCAAACTCTTCAAGCAGCTATCGATATATTCATGCATTTCTGTCCGATCTTCCCTATCTATATACATCTACTGCAGCCTGACACAAACTGATCAGTATAGGGCATAGGTTGACAGGTGTGTCGCCGTTAGTACCTGAAAGGAGATAGTCGGAGTGTGAAGTTAATTTGTTTTTGTCATGAGCTGAATTATAAAAGTCGCGAATAAACATATCGCGAATATAAATTCTGAAGTAATTTTGAAACTGTAGTTGGGTTTATCTTCAAAACACTTCTTCAACTTTCATGAATTTTATTTGAGATACTTGAATATCTCCATCGTGCTCCATTGTGAAAAGGGATGACATTTTTGTTTGATTGATTGATAGGGGTGTGACGCGCATGTCATTTTGAGGATTGTCTAACTCTATGAAGAGGATGTGCGGGATGAAAGTATCAATTGAAAATGATTTATATTAAAGTTATTCACGGCAGTCGAGAGTAAGTTTCTTGAGAGAAAAACTGAATAAACTGTTCACCGCGATCATCTGTGAATAGAGCATTTTTGAGGGACCCTCTTCTCAAACTCGAGTGATCCATCCAGGAGGAATGCCTTTACATCATCGTTTGGAATTATCGGAAGGACACGTCTCTTGAGAAATCGAAAAGAAAGGGGTGAAGAGAGAGAAAGAACTCTCAGAGAGAACGAAAGAAAGGAGGAGAGAAGAACACGAAGAAGGAAATAACTTTCCAATGTTTTGTTTGAGTGGACAAGGGTCTCCAGGTGTGCTCCTTTGAGGACCTCAAGGGTCTATTCAGGCGAGGTGTTGAGTCTGTGGACCCAGGTATTATCCCTCCATTGTTTCCACGGGAGAGGGTTTCTTCGCCCCCTATAGAGAACAAAAGGCGGAGGGGAACGTTTAAACAGTGTTTTCGGTGACGACAAAAGGGGACCCGTTACATAAGCCGGGGTTTCGATGTTTGAGATCGAGACTGAGGTGTCGTCTGCAAGTTTGCAAGTTTACTCTCTTTTCTGGCGTGTTTAATCAATGTATAGGTCTGACTAGAAACCTACACCGTAAACTCTGTCCTCAATATTGGTGTATCACTAACCGAAGACACACTTCTGCTGTCAGGACGTATTACAAGGTGTGTGGGTGCAAAACAGGTTTAAGGTGATGCAGGATATATTGAAAGCGACCTGTCGAGTCGAATGACTACTAACTTGTCGAGTTTTTATACGAGACACTGAGACAAAACTAGTTTGTCCTGTAAAGTGAGAATCAACCACCGTCACTCTCATCCTCTAGTCGTGGCTTTTGTGGGATTTTGTTTTATGTTTTTGTACAAACTTTCCGCTCCACTTAATGCAGGGTCGATCTGCGACCGAAATATTCTTTACTCGCAGTCGCATTAACGAGTTTTGAACTTGACTTCAACGTCAATCATTTGAGTGAGAATGGACCAATAATGATGACGCACTTTCGATTGGAAATACCATAATTATATTTACTGTCTTCTAAACAGCCATAATATAAATACAAGTTTGGCATTGCGTTGACAATGTTTATGGTGGCTCAAGTTCATGGACTATACAAACGAACTGGATTATCATAATTATTTGAACATGTTGATGATATTACCCAATCCTGCAGTATCACGCCTCGCTTTGTGAATATTATATGCGCTGTTAATTTGGTGAGTTTGCTTGAATATAATAGATTATTTTATATAATTACCCTAATATTTTCAATTTGACGATTACCTTCTGACGTAACTTGTTTTTTATGATAATGTTGATAAAATTGTGGATACAATCAGATATCTTCTTCGTTATCTGAACAGAATAATGTGTAGCACCAAAAGATTATTAATAATAGTAGCCTACATAACATTCTCTTTTCATAAAGTAATATAGGAATAATGTTCGTGGTTGAACATAAAATAATTCATTGCAATATGTCATTATTGTTGAATTAATCTAAATAATTTAATCTGGATGATTGAATCGATATCAATATAACATTGCATGCATGGAATCTATATAATTATGTTGACTGTATTGCATTGTAGCATTGTGTACACAAAATAATAAACATGTACTATTTTTTAAAACTTATAATATAATTCCATAATCCCTTTGTATAGTATTTTTCAATTATGATATCGTAACATTTGTAATCGTTATATTCGTGAAGATCAGAATAGGTTACCATAAATACAATTAGCCTAATCGAAATAATGTGAAGAGTCACTATCAAACAGCTCGCGATGTATAAAGTTTCTATAATTTATATAAACTTGATCGATTTTATGTCAATCAGTCAATATCGAAGAATCATTCATAATAGGAAAACACGTTTTAGGTTCGTAAATTCGTTGAAAAAGCACGGCTGATGTTCTAAATGAGTTTCACAAGTGAACAAAAGTAAAAGATGCGATAATATTGTATATACAAAAAATAGACCCCCCCCCCCCCCCCCCCCCCTCAAACACTGCCCACCACAGCGAGAGAAATGGGAGAATCATTGGTATTAAACCGAGTTTGTTATTATTTGAACTTCAATCACAGTATTTAGTTTAGTGTATTGTTGCCCGTCATTTATTGTCCAATAATAACGTTAGAATGAATGTGATCGCCTGCAGCATAATAGCCCGTTAGCCCTGCAAAAGCTTATACTTTAGCCCGAGCTCGTATTGCCCTGATCCCAAGTCGAAAAGTACGCGATGAAACGCGATACGCGCGAGCCTGCAACCCGAGAGACGCGGCGCATCGAGCTAGCACCGATTCGCAGCTCGATTCGCGCCTCTGGATTGCTGCAAAAGACGAGGAAACTGGGCTAAACATGGATCCCGGCATAAAACGTCAGTCAGCCAGGATGAGAGATAAACAGACAGAAAAACAAAGAGAGAGAGGGAGAGAGAGAGTGGGGGAACTTGACAGGGTTTGTGAGGAGAAAAAAGAGGGGGAAATCCGAAGTAGATTGTTGAGATATGAATGCATAGGCACAACTTTTACCTGAAGAGTTAATCAGATGAACGGGGAGTGGGAGGGGAAGGGGGGGGGGGGGGGGGTGGGGTGGGGGGGGGGGGGAGACCACTGGAATCTTTAGAATGTGGAACGAATAATGTTGGAACGAAATGTTTATAGATGAGGACATAATAAACTTACAATTGGTGAATTTGTGAAGAAGAAGAATAACATGATTGTCTTATTGAAATTATAACAGTATAAAATAACAGTCTGAGAAACGATAAAACATAAATATACCGCGTTATCATCAAAATGTAGGCGCGTCTTTTTCGGTTCACATTCTATAGGCCTATAACATTTGGAGGAGAAACGTTTATATCATTAGTGACGCTAAAAGAATTAAGTATATGAATTGTCGAAATTTTGCCCAAATGGAACATTTTAATAAATTGTACAGATGGTCGAAATAATAAATCTTTTGCATGGACAGAATTACAATAATATAATTAAGATGATCAAACATTATAATAATACTACTCAATGGGTGATTTCAAGTATGGTGTTTAATGCCGGTGTTAGTGTTTATTACACACAAACACCAGTTTGATAAACACTAACACCAGCCCTAAACACCATACTTGAAATCACCCATTGTCACACAGTCCACGAACATAATAATGATACAACAATTAACATCAGATTGAAACTTGATTTACTATAATGTAGAAAGTGTTGGCTATTACAAAGCCATTCCGTATATATAGATCGACATCAAACTATTCACTATACTATGAACCCAATCATAACAATTATTATACAGATCGCAATCGCTTTCCATTAATTGTTTGTATGATAGTCGTTAAAATACCGAACGATCTGCTGTGTTTAGATGTGACAATTATGTGGGTTTTTTAAAAGTGCTATTAGATGTTTATCTTTCATTTTACATGCATGAGGTGATGAAATAATTGACGACCGTTATTAAGCCCTCGTATATATATCTCAGTATATCATTAGAAAAGTATATTTACGTCATGATAATGCATTAGCATTAAAGACAGCTATCCAATTAGTTATGTACAATATTATGATTATACGAAAATAAATCACAATCATGTTCGTATGCTTCAAAAATAACTACATCCAATGTGGCATTCCGACCAAAGCAAAGCAAATGAAAGTGCTAAATTCATGCTATTTCGATTTTTACACAAGAATGCACATAATAAAGACCTAGAAGAGAAGTTTAAATTCGTCACCAAAGCAAAATTCTGACCTGAAAATGCGTTATAACTGACTAACGCAATAATGTATAATATTCGAATTTTGATACACACCTGATGCTGTTAATTTCAATTTTCCCAATTCCAAACTTGACCCAACCCTAAGAATCTACATATCACTTACCCCAATCCCAACCACTCACATTAAACCCGATCCCTAACCCTAATCCTTATCCTAATCCAAAGTATCGGAATTCTGATTGTGTACACCGAAGTATACACCGAATCCTAATCCTATATAAACATAATGCATTTTGGTATTTCTAGTATAAATTAAGACAAAATGGAAGTAGACCAAAATGGGCATATACATATAAAAAAAAATAAATAGACATTACTCAATTCATTTTTGGACCATATACTTTTATCGGTATCGGTATCGGGACAAAGTCTCCACCATTATTCATGATTAACAATTCCAATTTTGAGGTGGAGAATCGGAAAACAACTTGAAAGAATTCACAGGTGTGGCGAAAAGAAACTGACACCGTGTGGCGGTGCAGGTGTGGTGGTACAAACTTCTTCAGAATGACCATTCAAAAACGGAAATAAACATCGGTTTATTTGAACGTCGTACTCTTGAAATCTTGAAGTGGGGCAATGACGGATTCGGTTCTATTTCCAGCGGTGAAGGATGAGAGATTCCCCATTTTTTTTTTATGTCAGGCATTTTTTTTTTTTTTTTAGAGAGAGATGTGAGAGAGCCGTGTGCAAAGTGTCCGGAGACTCAGTTGGAATAAGGGGCACTGATGCAGTGACCGTCCACTCCCCCCCCCCCCCAAAAAAAAGAAGTAGGAAAAAAGAAAAAAGAAAAAAGGACCCCCCCCCCCCCTTGTGTGAATGAACACATCACTGCTCCCCGCATAAACCCCCAAAACAATTAGTCAAATTGAATGAAACTATTTTCAGAGGTGTATGAAATCACCCTTTTCAGGCTTTTGGGCCAAATAATAATAACATAAATGCCCCTCTCAAGTTG
>JBAMJV010007869.1:0-24930 GCA_037951105.1 Echinarachnius parma
TAGAAATAAGTCGATAAAACGAAAAGTGTGAATTACAATTTAGTTTTGATTACCCATTAAAAAATAATAAACTTATTGTGTACATAATGACATATGTTTTACCTTTAGAAACCAGAAGATAATATTATAGTTTAGTCAGTTTCGCACTATATCATCGATCAGTTTTTAATTGGAAATGCGCTGTATAAATATCAATTATTATATCATACTAATAATAAACAATTATTGTATAGCGCATATCACACCAAGGTTTGGGTCTCTATGCGCATATAAAGAAGGAAACATATTATTTAGAAGGGGATAGGATGAATACAGAGATAGATAAGATACATAGAGGAAGAACGAATGCTAACACACGTGACAATGTAACAAACACAAATAAAACAAAAACATAAAACTATTATTTAAAAAATAAGTGTGTAATTATTTAAATGACCTTTCGATAGTTTCAGCTTGGTGTCATATACACATTGTCTACTCTGACAATCTATGCAAATTTTAATTATCACAGGTGATAATGTATTAATTGGATCATAACAATATTAAGCTGTTCACTTTGGGGGTCGATATATTTTTCCATTATCAATTTTTATCAATTGCGATTCTTGAAAAAAAAAAAAAACACACTAGACTTTTTGCAAATTGGATTGCAATTTTATAACTGCGATAAAGACTGATATTGTATATGTCCATACGCATACAACACACACACACACACACACACACACACACCCACCCACACACACACACACACTTACGCACAAACACTTACACACACACTTACACACACACACACACACCCCCACACACACACACACACACACACACGCACACACACACACACACACACGCACACACACACACACACACACACGCGCACACACACACACACACACACACACACACATATTTTTGAATCACGAGTAAATGGTCATATCAGTTATGATAGACAATTATGAGAATATGTATAGTAAGTATTGTGGGTTTTGCTTTCGGAAGTTTTGATGAATGGTGTTCTATTGCACCAATGAAATAAAAACAATTTTAATCACGAGTTAAGTCACACTCTCTTTAATGATCCAAGCCCTACTTTCGAAAAATTTTTATGAATTGTATTTCCTTCAAATAATTATATGGGATCATATAATCACGAGTTCAGCCGCTTTAATTTTCTAGTCGCTCTACTTTAGGGATATCATCATGATCATATGACTGCTCATTTATAATCGTTTCCTGATAGTGTTTTGATATTTCCGCATGTGGTCAGAGACTCAGAGTACAAAACCAATGATTATGTGTAATTGGAGATTATGATTCTTAATAATGTATGATATATCAAGCCCCATTAACTGCATGAATTACACTCATTCACTTGACACTTATACTACCAATAAGTTTAATATACATTCTCGAAGTAAAGTGCATGGTTTATGTTTTTTTTTCTTCACAAGACCTTGGTGTAATTTCGTATATATATAATTCGATTTAACTCTTAACGTGCCAGGGGTTTAATGCTATATGGCATTTGTGTGCATTGTAACTCGCAAAAATGCGAGCTTGGCACATTAGGAGTTTCAAATTATAACGATTTTAAGTCATGGAATTAATTTCGACAATAATTATGACAAAAGTACGAACTTACGAATTAGCTGTAAATGACATGGATAACAAATATACACCGTGTCCCAGAAAAAACGAAACCGGGTTTCATGGCAGATATTTTCTGTCATAATGAATAATTTAATTGATGATATATATATGCCTGGAAAGCTCTGTGTCTCTTCTTTCATTTGATGTGCAACTTATGGCACATACTTCAAGCATGACTGAATTAGAACAATGGAAAGTGGTATTACCAATATTCAATTTGCACGCATAAATTTGAAGTTTGGGTGAGTTTTAAGAGTTGTAAACGTACTTATTTTTAAAAAGGACAAACACCACATAAAAGTTCATATTTTTATCTTTTACATGACACCCCATGCTCAAAAAATAAATGATTTATGCCAGAGAACGAGTACAATGAAAACATGCCTGATTTCTGCCCGAATGAGTCAAAGTTGAGTAAGAAGTCACTCAGCTTTCCTGACTAGCAGCTGACAATGGACTTTGATGCATGAGTGAATTTACACAAACATGGGGATCGGGAAACAGGCTAGATCAGGAAAGTTACTCATTTGGGCTGGAATCAAGCATGTTTTCATTGTATTCGTTCTTTGGCATATATAATTTATTTTTTAATCATGAGGTGTCATATAAAAGATAAAATTATGAATTTTCATGCGGTGTCTGTCCTTTTTCAAAATAAGTACGTTTACTACTCTTAAAACTCTCCCCAAAACCTCACCCAAACTTGCAATTTCTGCGCGCAAATTTAATTTTGGTAACACCACTTTCTATCGTTCTAATTCAGTCATGCGTGAATTATGTGCCATAAGTTGTATATCAAATAAAAGAAGAGACACATAGCTTTTCAGACATATATATATTATGAAGGAAATTATTCATTATAATATAAAATTTCTGCCATGAAACCCGGTTTCGTTTTTTCTGGGACACGGTGTATAGTCCAGACTCCAGACCAATGCAAATCAAGGAATTAAGAGCTTTGTTCCAAATGCGATAAATCCACTTTCCATAAAAATTGATTTAACGATATCAGTACATTCATGAGCTACGTATATCTAAAAACCAACATCTCCTGATAAATTACACAATAGAAATACAAATATGGAACGTTCCAGTCCATATTCCCATAGGCATGAGTGCAAAGTTGGACAAAGAAACCTGCTTTTCTGAAAAGAGGGATTTAGCGCCTTTTGGATTTAAACGTTTCAAATACGCTGTATATAGTTATTCATGTTGAGAATTATGGTTATTGACAGTTATGTCGTCAATGATATTAAAATGCACAATGCTTCTACAACTTAGTATGTGCAAGACAATTTTAATTATGTTAACAATATTACATGTAGTGTACAATTATATACTTAAGCTGTAAGACTGTCAATTATTTAGATGTTGAGGGAGACGTCCATACATATCCTCGATTAAACAACATTGAATTTAACTACAGGTGCATGATAAAGAATACTACACAAATGTAATTATGTACAACAAATATTGTGACATAATAGTAACATTGTCCAAATCCTCAAAACTTACTTGCGACTCTTATAGTTCTCTCATACCTTGTTGTATTCGTATTAAAGGGATCTAGTAACTTTGTTGACATGTGCAAAAAGTGATGAAGGGTTGATGCAATGTATATTGTTGTTATCTCATAATATGTCCACAGGGTATTGTGTGAAATGGAAGTCAAATGGAAATTGCATGGCCAAGTAATGAGCGAAAATGCAAATTGATATTCACTAACTCACTGCACTCACTTTGTACACGGTTTCAAAACTCCACCTGAGTTTTTCTTATCTGAATACTTCAATCGTACATATCTTTGTAACGAAAGGGAAATTTGAAAAACCGAAACCGGTCCCATGATTTTATTGTTAATACGAATACAACAAGGTATGAGGGAACCGCTAGAATTAAAATTTTATTTTGAGGATTTGGACAATGTTACTAAGTCCCTTTAACAAAAGAAGCACGGGGCACGGTACAAACTAATAGTTATAACTCCACCATGCTCAAAAGGTATACACAATTACATAATTGCAACAAAGTAGAAACCGGGTTATCATTAAAAAAGAACCGTTACAACTCAAGAGGGCGCTCTCTAAAAACTAATTGGTTTAAAAAAAATTCATACAAAAATTGTGCATCTGTTTTTTTTTAAAATAATGATTAAATAGAGATATCATCAAGAACTATTTAAAAAACTATTTTTAAATTTTTTTTCAAAGAAGTCTATAAGCATTTTGTGTATTTTTCTAAAAAGTTAAGATGTCCCCTGGCAGGGTAGACTTATAAATATGATATTTTGAAATAAAATTTTACAATTATTAGAGCATTCGAAAGGGAATGACTCTCATTTCACATTTTTAACAGTTGAAATGGAATTAAAACCAACCAATATAGTGTCAAGGGGCATTTTGGGAAGTACCAATACTCAAGTGTACCTTTAAGGATACAGAGTATACATCCTTTAACACCATCTGCTTTTCTCGCAAGGGTTGTTGAGTCCTCATTGGACATCTGGAAGAAGAATTTGTCGATGATGATCCTTCTAGCACATTTACACGGTTGTTGCATGCAGGGGCGTAGACAACGGGGGGGGGGGGGGGGGGGGTGAGGGGTATGCATCCCCCCCACACCCCACAAGGTGGGGAGATGACATGTACAATCATCCCCCCAGATTTTAGGAAAAATACATTGTTTTTTGTGCGTGTGTGTGTTTGAATGTATGTGTATGTGTGTGTGTGTAGGTGCGTGTGTTTGTGTGTGTGAGTGGTATAAAATGTATGAGCTAAGACTTGTTAATTCTAACATTCAAAAGCTTTGCGCGCGAACAGATTATCTCAGTTTGTTGCGTAATTTGTGTATGGTCTGGGGCATAGGGTACCTATAATATAAAGACGTCTGGGGTGTATTTTCTCTACCGGGCATGTAGTTCCCGTGTGCCTAAACTAACATTGCTCTGGCTGCTTGTGTGACGTGCACCAAATTGCACCATTTCAAGTATATAAATGCAACATCTTAACCGTGGGAGGGTGAAACCCCCTCCCAAAACCTCCCCCATGGCTCTGCCCCTCGGTCGCTTCGCTCCCTCGGCACTCACTCGTGGCTATAGGCTATGTTGTTGGATAATACACAATGTGGCATATGGTTTATGTAGGACCTATGTATGAAAATAGATATAATATGTGTGTGTATTGGGGTGCATATTTATTAGTGTGTCAATTATTTGTTTCCTTCGTGAAAAATATATTGAACATTTCTGATCGATCAAGTCATATCATGCTTACACAGATGCAGTCAATCTTACTCCCGAATTTCCTATCTAGGTATGCACCAGATTGCACAATTTAAAGTCCAAAAAGTCAAAAGCTCCCTACCGTGGGAGGGGGGACACCCCCTCCCCCCAAATCATAACACGCTTTCCCAGATACAGTCAACCTTACTCCCGAATTTCCTATCTAGGTATGCACCAGATTGCACAATTTCAAGTCCAAAAATGCAAAAGCTCCCTACCGTGGGAGGGGGGACACCCCCTCCCACACCCCCCCCCCCCCCCAAAAAAAAAAAAAAAAAAAAAAAAAAAAATCATAAAAAAAATTCACCCCCCCCCCCCAGGTGTAAGAACCTGTCTACGCCACTGGTTGCATGGCCTGGGGGTGTTGCATAAAAAGTTGCGATTAATCGCACTGGAGCCAATCAGATTCCCGCATTTAGGCGCATTTTCTGACTTGCGATTAATCGCAACTCTTTATGCAACACCCCCTGCTATGGTAGAACCCTTTTCAATTAACTTTGCAGCTGAAAAAGCCCCTCACTTTGCCACTGTTTAAATAAATATAAGATGCATATAAAAACAATAGCCAATCAGATCATTAGTGTAGCTCTAGAGGGCCAATCAATTGATCCACTGCATTTAACTCAAAAAATATATTAAAACAAAATAAGTATCAATGCTAAAAACTTATTTGATAGGAGATGACTATGTGCTCGGCCTTTGAAAGATTGAAGACCTTCGGTTGTTATGTCGCCAACAATAAGATCTGGAAGAGTGTTCCATGTTCGATCAGCAGAATGTATAATACTTCTATCCAGTGTTTGTGTTCGAGGGGGGTGTTTCACAAAGATTCTAAGTTGCAGTTAACTCATAAAGTTGGACCTAACTAAATTATTATGGAAAGCCGTTGGTTTCTTTGTAAAATTGTTGGAACAGTTCTTTTAAAAGGCATGCATTGTGATTGGAATCGGTTATATTTCCTATTATCAAGGAGCCTTGAAGTTATTGATATACAATTTTGTTGAAAGTTTCAAATACTTGTATGTTATTGCTTTTGAATATGTTCTATTCCAAGGCTACAAATAGCCTTTTATAATTATTAGGTCAAGCTTAGAGTTAAGTTCAATTTAGAATCTTTGTGAAAAACCCCATGGAATGATGAGTGCGTGACCAGTTCAGTCTTCGGACACATTCCCATTTGGTTCCAAAGATCCTTGCAACATTCGGCTGCTATACATGCTCTTCTGGGGTATTCAATTCGGGTCACCGCTACGACATGTTCCAATCTCTTCTGATGACCCTTTCTATCCAGCTTTGTCCGCTTTTTGTCTCTAATTGAGCCATTGTTGCGAACATAATGTGAGCTGTGCCGCTTGACAAAAATGACATTTTCATTATGTTAAACATGTGAAATGGTGTTGGTATATATAACTCAGACTTTCAACCAGTGTTTCGTTCTGTGCATATTTACACTCATGATTGGAAGAGTAGGGGAGAGTTACTCATTTTTGTAAAAATATGTGGGCACTCAATTCTCGAATAAATAACCCGACTCTCTCGAGAGAGCAGCCGCGAGGATAGTGCGTCTTAATCCAACGTCTTTAATTTCCCAGTGCATGGACATCTTCCAACACGAAGTACTGGGCTTCACAACCTTGTTCTGTGTTTGCCTCGTTGTCGCTACCGTTGTCCTTTTCGGGCCTGTTTGCCATTTCAGCAACTAATGCACGACGCAATGTGGAAGTTTTCCTAGCAAGGCCCATGCTGTCAACGTACTCGCTAGCGGGACCTCGGGAATTCTTTCTAGCAAGCACCTTCTTAGTTTCCACATACTCACTCGCGGGACCTCGTGAATTCTTTCTAGCAAGCACCTTGTTAGTGTCCACATACTCGCTCGCGGGACCTCGGGAATTCTTTCTAGCAAGCACCTTTTTAGTGTCTACATACTCACTCGCGGGACCTCGTGAATTCTTTCTAGCAAGCACCTTGTTAGTGTCCACATACTCGCTCGCGGGACCTCGGGAATTCTTTCTATCAAGCACCTTCTTAGTTTCCACATACTCGCTCGTGGCACCTCGGGAATCCTTTCTAGCATGCACCTTGTTAGTGTCCACATTCTCACTCGCGGGACCTCGGGAATTCTTTCTAGCAAGCACCTTGTTAGTGTCCACATTCTCACTCGCGGGACCTCGGGAATTCTTTCTATCAAGCACCTTCTTAGTTTCCACATACTCGCTCGTGGCACCGCAGGAGTTTTTTCTAGCAAGCACCAGCTTACTGTCAACATAGTCGCTCGCAACACCGCTGTATAGGTCCTTATCGTGTGGAAGGGTATGGCCTCGTCGATCCGATAGCGAATTGTCTTTCTTGTTGTTCGAGACCTTCATGGTTTGACACTTATTCCGATACTTGTCCTTCATCATCGGATCATTATTCGCTCTCATCCAAGTTGCGCAATCACACATGTCGGTTCGCCCGCCACATCTGTCGCATAACTCACGGCCTCTGTCGACACATGGTCTCTTAGGATATTCATTCTCACTGTTGTATTCATCGGGATCTAATCCGCTATTATCGCATCTTGAACTTGACCCTTCCCGACGTCTTCCAGTTTTCGGAGACTCCATTCTTGCTCGGTCATCGTCGGGTAAGTTACGTGTGGAGTCACACATCCTGGTACTGGTACTACTACGTGTTGAATTCAAACGTTGACCCAGCTGCGGTGAACTCATGCGTGGTCGAACAGACTCTACGTCGAAGGCGTGGCTGTAGACGTCTCCGTTCCCAAAGTCGACATCCTTCTCCCAGTTTTCGATCTCGACATCGCGCTGCAGTTGGTCGTACGGAGCATCCCCGTTGGCATTCTCCTCTCTGTGGGTGCTGTTGCATGATGTTGTGACCACGGTAACGGTTGTGGACTGAGTGGCCGATGTTCCGTACCGTCGCTTAATCCACCTGATTGTTTTGTGTGCAAATAAAAGTACATTTTAAAAATGATTTCAATGAAGATAATTTAATATTTGAGATAGCATCTTCATACACGTATTAAACAAATTATTTAAAATCACTTCCATACAACATCGTCTCTAAAGCTTGGTTTGATTTTTTTTGGGGGTGGTTTAACATTGAACATATTGGGACAAAACTACCTCTTATATTTACGATATCAATGGATATCTTATAATGTATGATATGTTGATAAAAGTGGAGTCCCCTTTATCTTGCAAATGTAATTGTTTTCAATATAAGACGCATAATATAAGAAATAACCTCTGAAGGTTTCAGCAATATATTAGTCAAGATATAAGGCGCATGAATCATGTGAATCCCACCCATTTGAAACCTTTGCTTCCCCCGACTAACCCTAAGAGACTCTTGACTGACCTACCTGTTGTACCCAATGACAGCAATAGTACCAGCAATAATGAGCAAAAGTATCACTATGACAGATACAGCAGCTGTCGCTCCATTTTCTGAAAAAATATAACATTATAAATATCCTATATAACCATTATTAGCATTTTTAAAGTCATTTTATGTGTTGTCTGCATGGTATCTGTATTGTTCCTTATTTTACCATAAACATGCATGCCTTCCATGTACACAGATCGTACAGTTTCATTCTTACTTACATTGTATTTTTATATTCAGAATGATTATTTACATAATCATGCATTTACCAATGCAAGTTTATTCTCGTTAATATCTTCAGCACACATTTTATACAGGAGAACCTCTTTATACAGAGCTCTGGTATCACAGAAACCCTTTTTAACAATCACATATTCTTTATATAATTTTTGCTGATTTAGCATTATACAAGACACCTGATTATAACAGTTTAGACTCATAGACCTAACCTTCTCGTTATAAAGAGTTTCCTATGTATATCAAAGCTCACAATACAAATAATGTTATACAAAAAAGGTTAACTTACTATTGTCCCTTTCCTTTATTATCGTGGTTTCTGATGATACTAATGTTTCCGTTGTTTGGTGCAACAAAGGACCTACAAAATGCAAAAACAGAGTGCATTTCTTTCTAGATGAGACGTATTGAAGTTTAATAATATGCAGAAAAATTTGATAATTATATTAGATTAGTCCGCAAAATGTATGTGCTTCTTGTAATGTATATTTCAGAATTGATTTTCACTTATACATTGCATACTTTTTAACCCCCTATGTTTATATAACTGTTATATTAAATTTCAGTGGGTTTTTCCTTGGAAGACAGAATATATAGAAATGTAAATGGTAAACCGCTGTAATATAAAAATATTTCGATGTTCATATTTCAAGTGTGAAAGAAAAAAATTGTAATGAACGTTTCATTGGAATAAATTTAATCTATAAAGCTCAAATTTCGAAAAGTTTAATTTTTCTTAAATTAGTACTCTCTTCCACTAATAATAATTTGATACAACATGTTTCCTACAAGGAATTATGTTGAAAATACTTGATTTAATCAATATATATAGCGACATACCTTGGTAAAGTTGCATTACATTGACACCTCCGCAGGTTCGGCTCAAGTCTCCCGGGCAAGGCAGTCCGCAATTACTGTTACACTGTCGCTCACTCGAATTCTCATACGAGCAAGACAAATTACCACACATACAGAATTCTGCTAGTATAAGCCCAACTACTAAATATCCCTTCTGCTCACATTCAGTGATGCACAAATCTATTCTCATCGACGTTGGATTAACGAAGTGAATATCATCTTCCATACAACTCCTGTTGAAGCATCCCAAGTACTCGAAGAGCAAAGATCCTGTTTTGAAAGTAATATACAACACCACATATAACAACGTGTGAGGAATTGTACAAGGACACACAACCAATGTTGATATTTTTTGCATCATAATTTTAAATGAGAATTAATGTAATAACCATGAGCAATGCCATAATAACTATCACGATTATTAGCTTAATCTAATATGACAATACATGATATCAAAACATTACTTAGTTTCAATACTATTTTAAATCAAATAAATGTTCACACACTATACAGGGTGCCCCCCCCCCCCAACAAAAAAAAACACGAAACGGGGCACTTTCCAAAATATAGCAACAAAATAAATATGTCCATCGGATTGGATATCTTTTCCGATGAAAAACGATACCACGAACAGTAATTTTGGTCGTGTAGTTTTTGTTTCAGGGCGCTCTGAGTGACACCATGTCAGGCTCCCATTTTTGTCATTTTTTTACCAAGTCAGTACCTGATAAACCGCCATAGCATTGAACAACGAGCAATACGCGCGCTATTGTTATTGTGCATTCAGCTGCGTGCCGAGAGAATGGGCATGGTAGTTTGATGATATGACGGGCAGTATAGTGCGATTTATCAGGCACTGACTTGGTAAACATTGACAAGAATGGGAACCTGACACGGTGTCACTCAGAGCACCCTAAAACAATAACTGCACGACCAACATTACTGTTCTTCGTATCGTTCTTCATTGGAAAAGACACCCTATTATTATTATTATTATTATTTATTCGGCCAAAATTCAAACAGATACAGAGTATACGAAACGCAAAATACAAAATACAAACAGTCAATAAAGAAAGTGAAGGAAAGGGAGAAAAGGGACAGTTACAAGTGGGCCAGGGCTCACAAAAGTAAAATTATTTACTATTGCCAGGAGACATGCTAGCCCTCACAAGTAACTGTCAAGAAAACATAAGGAAATATCTATATTGCACATATACATATGTACATGTAGAACAAATTACATATTTAAAATAACAATATTGCAAAAATCAACAATACTACCCTGAGCCACCTCCTCCGGTAATAAATACAATTAAGACTACAAGATTAACTATAATACAGACAAATATGAATTCCAAATAATTGAACTAAAATAAAATATTACTAATAAGCATAACAATTGACATAATCATTTTGTTACTATATTTTGGGAAGTGGCCCGTTCATTTTTTATTTTTTTATTTATTTTTTTTGGGGGGGGGGGGGGGCCACCCTGTATATAAATACAATGATATGATAATGATAATAGCGATACTTTATCGATTTATAGATAAATCTAGAAAGGATGATTTTACAAGACTAATATATCAAAATCTAACAAAAAAGAATGTATATTTGTGTTAGGTAATTATACAGTTATTAATGTATGAAAACAAGACGATCATTATTAAATGCAGTTATCAACACCATGATGTGTGGGTCTTGAATTGTAATGGCTATATCATTAACGTGTGCACCACAATCATGACAATGGTTTTACGAAATTCAAAGATGATTCTTACTAGAACTCGACTCATTCTAATAGATCAAATAAATAGTGTAAATAGTTACAAAATATTATATTCACCTTTTAGCCCAGGTTCTTCTGAGAAGCATTCGCGTGTGTCATTATATCCAAGTACATGTGTAAAATGATTAACTAAAACGTATACAAGCAGTAAACTTGAGAAGACCACTTGCCTGCCCGACGCCATGTTCGTAACTGAAATGCCCGCTCCCGCCTCCCGCATGGATCTGCTGCATTATTACCGGCAGTGATTTTGAACTGATCATTATAATACGTACAAATCACTTATCAACAAAGTCAGAAGTGAAGATGACGAAACTAATACGACAGCACAAGTAGTGGTCTCTACGAAAGAGAAGCAACGGCGTAGTTAGAAATAGGGGAAGTAAAGGGGTGGGTGGAAGGGGGTGGACATGTAGGGCTAGGCGCTGCCTCCTTTATATAATGCTTACTACTTTCATAAATATATTGAATTAAGTAAATGCCTTCGCATTATGGCCATCTGAGCGTGTATTGGTATTCAATAGTAGATGTTATGATAGACACAAAAACAACAATGCGTACATTTAAGACAACTGTTTAATTTCGAGCATATTGATGCATTTTTGCGGGATCACCATGGTCACAGTATTATGATTTATCGAATAAAAGCACTTTACTTTCACAAACTAACATACGGGAATTAACCGATACGGTACAATGCTCAATAAAGGGAAAGCCTAGACAATTATTGTGACATGATTTTAGTTCCCCAAATGCAATTTCAAAATGTGAAGGGATACCTCTTATGCCCAGTGGCGTATCATGCATGGTTAGATTGATTTGCCTAGGGAATTCATGGGGGATGGGGCCACTCAATGAACTAATTTAAAGTATTTCCTCTTTTTTTGTTTTGTTTTATCAAATTATTGGGAGTACCTTACCATCAGTACCCCCCGTAGTTACGCCATAGATGATAAGCCACCCGAGAAACCGCGTATTTGGAGCTGGAGAATGGCCCTCCATCACTGCCCATAAAAAGAAATGTAACCCCCACCTTTTTTTATCGTGGTACAGCCCCCAGTCGGGTCATACATTTAAAGATGATCGTACATGATTAATGTGTCTAACTGATGTGTCAGTTTCTGATGACACTAAACAAGGTTATTTATTAGAAACTAACAATTACATTACATAGACAAAGTGCATGTCTGGCTTGCCTTTGTACTGATTTATTTAAGTATTTTTATTTTCACTGTTATGTTGTTGTTTTTTTTGGAGGGGGAGGGGAGGGGGAGTGGGGCTTGCGAAATTTGGGGGGAATGTACTCTATGCATGTTTTAAATAATAATCATATATGTTCGATATTTTGTTTGACTATTGGGAGGTGGCGTGCATCGGGGCCCCCACATTTTAAAGGCATATTTAGCATAGGACAACACAAGGGGTGGGGGAGGGGGAGATGGTGGGGTAGTGGGGATTCCAAGGATATTTATCTTACAGGGATAGTAAAGTTTTGGTCAAACTGAAGTTAGTAACCAAAACCTGCACCATAACATTACACATTATACAAACTAATAGTAATAACTCCCCGAAATGAATAACAAATTACCAACAACAAAATACAAATTTTAAATATTAAACATTTATGAAGATTTCAGCGGATTCCGTCTCTGAACCGATTTTCATCAACAAAAGGTTGTTTTTTTTTTCTTCAAATTTTACGCTCAGTTGTTATTACCTCACCACAATTTTTTTTCTTAAAGCGCACTATATACCAAAACTGAACTACAGTACCCCCTTTAAAGGGATAGTACGGTCAGAATTAATTTCAGTACTTAAAACTTGCAAATTGTAATTAAAAACAAAGTTATAGTTCAATAATGATTGAATGGTAGTAAAACATACTACAGGGCTCATGTTATTCCAAAAGCAGCCGTTAACACAAAAGGGCGCCCTCCAGACTCCTCAAGTTTCAACCATTTTTAAAATCTAAAAAATGTGATGTGATGTTTGGTTAAAATAATTATCCAATAGAGAGATTATCAAAAACAACTAGTAGATTTTCAAAAATATGTAACATCTTAATTAATTTATTTTTAAAATCATCGAATAAAAGGTGTTCCCTCACATTTATTCCAATTGTATATATTTATGGATATCTCAGCTGTTTCTGAACCAATTTTAATCAAATACAATTGTGTGCTCTTTTGTGTGTATGTGTGTGTGTGTGTGTGTGTGGGGGGGGGGGGGGGGGGGGGGGGGTAATCATTGCATAGTGCGGGCTACATTGTTCCGGCCTCCCCATCTCGGCCCATTTTTTTGTTAATGTGAAACTACGTCCCTACCGGGACGATTACCATAGTGTTAAATTGGAGCGTTTTCACTGTGTGATAACCAACTCACTCCGTGAACACACTGTGACCACACTGTGAACACATTGTGAAATTAATGAGATAAACAGTGTGAGCGCACTATTTAACACACTGTGAACTCAGGCAATTTCGCACTGTGGTGATATTACACTCAGTGTGTTCACAGTATGAGTGGTTTTTGTTCACACCGTGAAATATAAAACGCTCCATTTTAATACTGTGGCCCACAGTGTGAACACAGTCTGTTCACACTGTGTTCACAATGTGGCGCATTGTGTTCTTTCCGGTAGGTACAAAGTCTGACTATTTCCTTATTATATTCAGGATCTCAAAGTTATATATTATAACTTAAATAAACCAAAAATAGAACCAAAACTCAACTATCCCTTTAACAAGAGTTATTTAGGGGAACTTGCTTTTTAAGTTTTGTTGATAAAAATGGTTATGTATGAAAGCAGGACAATATAAATGCAATCATCAACACCACGTAGTATGTGTGTTGGCTGTAGTACGCACCGTAATAATTTTGCACAATTTAAAGATTGTCATAGACTCATTATTATTGTTCTATTAATACAAATGTTCGAATGATATTTTATAGTCACCTTTTCCCTCTGATTCCTCTGAGAAGCATCCACTTGTGTCATTATTGCCAAGTGCAGGTGAAAAATTATTAACTAAAACGTATAAAAGCAGGAAACTTGAGAAGACCACTTGCTTGCCCGTCGCCATTTTCGTAAATCAAATGCCCGTTTCCGTATGGATCTGTTGCATTATTACTGAGCATTGAGCTACATTGGTACTGTTCATTATAATACGTACTGATCACTTATAAACAAAGTGAAGATGACGAAACTAATACGACAGCACAAGTAGTGGTCTCTACGACAGAGAAGCAACGGCGTAGTTAGAAATAGGGGAAGTAAAGGGGTGGGTGGAAGGGGTGTGTGTGTAGGGCTAGGCGCTGCCCCCTTGTTACAACTTTCCGGATTGGAAATAATATAATGCTTACCTCTTTCGTGAATATATAGAATTAAGGTAAATACCTTCGAATTATGGCCATACTTTAAAATGATGAATCTGAGCGTTTATTGGTCTTCAATATCTAGGTGTCATGATAGACAAACAATGAATTTCTTTTGAGACAACACTGTTCACTTCTAAGTATATTGAAGCATTCTTGTGTCACATCATTATGGTTTATCTAATAAAAGCACTACTTTCACAAACTAAAATGCGGGAAATCGATACGGCGCAATACTCAATAAAGGGAAAGTCTAGACAAATATTGTGACATGATTTTAGTTCCCCAAATGCGATTTCAAAATGTGAAGGGATACCTCTCATGCCCAGTGGCGTATCATGCATGGTTAGATTGATTTGCCTAGATAATTTATGGGGGATGGGGACACTCAATGGACTAATTTCAAGTATTTCCTCTTTTTTCCCCGTTTTTAAAAATAAAATTATTGGGAGTACCTTAACACCAGTACCCCCCCCCCCCCCCCCCCCCCGTAGTTACGCCATATATAGAGGTTAAGCCACCCGAGAAACCGCGTATGTGGAGCTCGAGAATGGCCCTCCATCAATGCCCATAAAAAAGAAATGTAACCCCCACCCTTTCCATCATGGTAGAGCCCCCCCCCCCCCCCCGTCTGGCCATACATTTAAAGATGATCGTACATGATTAATGTGTCTAACTGATGTGTCAGTTTCTGATGACACTTAACAAGGTAATTTATTAGAAACTAACAATACATTACATAGACAAAGTGCATGTTTGGCTTGCCTTTGTACTGATTTTTGTAAGTATTATTATTTTCATTTTTTTTTGGAGGGGGAGGGGAGGGGGAGTGGGGCTTGCGAAATTTGGGGGGAATGTAATCTATGCATGTTTTAAAAAGGATCTAATAATCATATATGTTCGATATTTTGTTTCACTATTGGGAGGTGGCGTGCATCGGGGCCCCAACATTTTTGAGGCATATTTAGTAGGCCTATATATAGGACAACACAAGGGGTGGGGGGGGGGGGGGGGAGGGGGAGATGGTGGGGTAGTGGGGTTTCCCACGATATTTATCTTACAGGGATAGTAAAGTCTTGGTCAAACTGAAGTTTAGTAACCAAAACCTGCACCATAACATTACACATTATACAAACTAATAATTATAACTCCCCCGTGCTCGAAATGAATAACAAATTACCAACAATAAAATACAAATTTTAAATATTAAACATTTATGAAGATTTCAGTCTCTGAACCGATTTTCATCAACAAAAGGTTGTGTGTTTTTTTTTCAAATTTTACACTCAGTTTGTATTACCTCACCACAATTTTTTTTTCTTAAAGCGCCCTATATACCCAAACTGAACTACCCCTTTAAAGGGATGGTACGGTCAGAATTAATTTCAGTACTCAAAACTTGCAAATTGTAATTAAAAACAAAGTTATAGTCCAATAATGATTGAATGGTAGTAAAACATAATACAGGGCTCATTTAATTCCAAATGCAGCCGTTAACACGAAAGGGCGCCCTCCAGACTCCTCAAGTTTCAACCATTTTTAAAATTAAAAAAATGTGAATGTGATGTTTGGTTAAAATAATTATCCAATAGAGAGATTATCTAAAACAACTGGTAGATTTTCAAAAATATGTATCATATATAGAACTTTAAAATCATTGAATAAAAGATGTTCCCCGACATTTATTTCAATTTTATATTATTTTATATTATATTATTTATGGATATCTCAGCTGTTTCTGAACCAATTTTAATCAAATACAGTTGTGTGCTCTTTTTTGTGTATGTGTGTGTGTGTGTATGTGAGTGCGTATGTGTGTGTGTGTGTGTGTGTGTGTATGTGTGTATGTGTGTGTGGGGGGGGGGGGTGGGGAGGGGGGTTATACTCATTGCATAGTGCGGGCTACATTGTTCCGGCCTCCCCATTTCGACCCCATCTTTTTGTTAATGTGAAACTACGTCCCTACCGGGAATAACACAGTGTGGACCATAGTGTTAAATTGGAGCGTTTTCACAGTGTGATAACCAACTCACACCGTGAACACACTGTGACCACACTGTGAATACATTGTGAAATTGATGAGATAAATAGTGTGAGCGCAATATTTAACACACTGTGAACGCAGTCAATTTCGCACCTCAGTGTGTTTTCACAGTATGAGTTTTTTTTTCACACCGTGAAATATAAAACGCTCAAATTTAACACGGTGGTCCACAGTGTGAACACAGTCCGTTCACACGGTGTTCACACTGTGGCGCATTGTGTTCTCTTTGGTAGGTACAAAGTCTGACTATTTCCTTATTATAGTCAGGATCTCAAATTGATCTAAGAACTTAAATAATAAAAAGTTACATTAGAACTAAAGTCAAAAGATGGTATACTTTAATGCGTTTACGATGATCGTCATGGTTTTGATTCATAATTTGAAGTTCATCTACATTACTTGCATACAAATAATACAGACATTTTTTTTTTGTGTAAGGATACAAAGGACAATGTAATAATCCATAAATGGCACTGCAACCTAGTATGTCAATTAAATGGATAATTTCGAGCACAATAAAGTTATTGAACAAATGTTATTATTCGAGTTTCGTTTCCAACATATACAAGTATAAAGTGATACAAGCTATCTAGACAAAGGAATAAACAAAGTGATTAAACAAGAGTATCGTACTACGTGTCGTGGACATGTATGTACACACATACACACATATTTTATTTAGTGTTGTATTCAGTTCAGTTCAGTTCATTTATTTTTCATTTTCAACAAAGTATAATTTTACAAAGTGAAACACAAAATGCACAGATTTTGGTGGGCCAAAGTTGAAAGTTGGTCTGTTCGATGAGACGAGGGACAAATTTGACGCATATATTACTAAGTTTGAGTTGGTGATGGAGAGCCAGAGGGTTCCTGTTGATGCGAGGGCTTTGTATTTGATCTCAAACTTGACTGGACATGCGTTAGAGGTTGTTGATCGAATGTCCAGGAGTGATAGGAATGAGTATAGTGTAGTTAAGCAAGAGTTGTTAGAGCACTATAATTTGACGGCCGATGGCTATCGAAAAAGGTTCCGCACAGCTAGGCCAGAAAAGGGTGAGCAACCCAAGCAGTTTGTTGTGAGGTTGAAAGGGTACCTTGAGAAGTGGGTGGAGATGTCTCAGGTAGATGAGGAATTTGAGTTGTTGTTTGACTTGATTTTGAGAGAGCAGTTCATGCATTGCTGCCCAAGGGGGGTTGAGTTGTTTGTTAAGGAGGGCCAGTGTGCTAGCACGGGGGATGTGGTTGCTCGAGCCATGGTGTACGTGGGGGCACACGGAGTGCAGACATTTGGTCCACTGCGCAACCAAATAGAATTTAAACCAAGTTCTTCAGGGAAGCAGGGAACTGTCAGTCCCAGTCGGTTAAATGTAGCCAAGGGCAAGGGTGATTTTGGTAGCAAGAGATTTGAGACTCGAGGGGATAGGACGATGAGTAAGGAACGTTCACTTCCTGGTGTTCGCGGGTGCTATATGTGTGGGAGTCCGTCGCACTTTAGAAGGGATTGCCCTTTACTTGCGAAGGTGCAGTCAGCGCAAGGATTGGTAGAGGTAGAGGGAGTTGATTCACCTACTCCAAATGAACAGGGTGGCAGTGTTATGGGTAATGAGGTGACAGGATCTGCTGGTTCATTAAGATCCGATGATGGCCCACCACATGTCGAGTCATTGCAGATTGGGCAAGCTGGTATTTGCTTACCACAAGTAGATTTGGATGAATCTAGTACAGTCGTACGGGCTGGTGAGAATGAATTGGATAAGTTGGGAATGGCTTATGATCAGATAGGGGCTATGATGAAGCACATGCCGGTAGTTTCAGGTAGACTCGTCAAGGGGAACCGAGCTGTATCAGTGTTAAGAGATACAGGGTGTAGTACTTGTGTGGTCAAATCAGGATTAGTGGATGCTGATCAGTTGACAGGGGCACAGCAGTCGGTGGTTCTAATTGATGGCACGGTGAGACAGTTCTCAGTAGCAAGGGTGTTGGTGGATTCGCCATTCTATGTAGGGGAGGTTGAAGCACTGTGTATGCCTAATTCGTTGTGTGATGTCGTTATAGGCAATATAACGGGGGCACGTGAGCCCCATGATCCGAATTTGACATGGGTGCCAGAGGTGAGCATGGTGGTGAGTGATGTGGTTGAGCAGATTCTTAATCGAGGTGAGCAGGCGGATGGTTTTCCGGGTACGCAAGAAGATGGTCCAACGGTGATGGCAGTAGAGACGAGATCTCAGAAGGAGGCCAAGGGCAAACCGCTCAAGGGTTTGAAGGTTGGCGATCCCATTTCTTGTGTGAAGCCTGCAGATTTTGTTCAGAAACAAAAGGATGATCCATCACTGCAACCATTGTGGGATAAAATAGGAAGGGATGAGAAATCGAAGTACATGTTTGTGTCCGATGGACATTGTTTGTATAGACAAAGGAGAGATGAGAATGATCCTAGTGTTGGTGTAGGACATAGATGTGTGGTGCTCCCGAGGTCACAGAGGGAGAAGGTCATGAGGATTGCGCATGAATCGTTGATGGGAGCTCATGCGGGTATCAACAATACCATGGCAAAGATCAAGAATCAGTTTTTCTGGCCAGGAATGGCAGAGGATGTTGCGAAGTTTTGTCGTTCGTGTGACATTTGCCAGAAAACATTCAGTAAGGGTAGAGTACCGAAGATGACACTTGGTAGGATGCCAGTCATTGGGGTTCCGTTCCAGAGAATCGCTATCGATCTGGCGGGACCATTCACTAGGTCTGCTAGAGGTCATACACATATTCTAACGATAGTAGATTATGCTACCAGGTATGTAGAGGCTATACCCTTGAAGTCAATCACTACAGTAGAAGTTGCAGAGGCACTTCTTAGTTTGTACAGTAGAGTGGGAATTCCTAAGGAGGTCATGTCAGATTTGGGTCCACAGTTTGTTTCTAGCCTAATGAGGGAGGTGTCAAGGTTGTTGTCAATTCAACAGGTGACTAGCTCAAGGTACCATCCTATGTGTAATGGGCTTGTAGAGAGATACAATGGGGTAGTGAAGAATGCGCTGCGACGGTTGTGTGCTGACGAGCCACGGGAGTGGGACAGATATCTGCCCGCACTTCTTTTTGCATTGCGCGAGACCCCGAGCTCTAGTTTGGGATACTCTCCTTTCGAGTTGTTATACGGTAGAAATGTGCGTGGTCCCATGGATGTGCTAAAGGAATTGTGGACAAATGGTGATGTGACTCCAGAGTTGAAAGACGAGTATGAGTATGTCATAGAGTTGCGTGAGAGGTTGGTGAAGTCATGGGAACTGGCGCAGGATTCATTGAAGGAGTCAGCTAGAAAGTACAAGAGATACTACGATAGGAATGCAAGGAGAAGGAAGCTGAATATTGGGGATCAGGTGTTGATCTTGCTTCCAACTGATCAGAACAAGTTGTTGTTGAAATGGATGGGCCCTTTTCCTGTTGTTGGTACCAAGTACGATTGTGACTACATTGTAGATGTAGACGGTGCCCACCGGACTTACCACATTAATCTTCTCAAGCAATACTTTCCGAGGAATGATGTTGCAATGTCTATGGCAGGCTGCTTTGACGTGTGTGAAGAAGATGGGGAAGTGAGTGATGAAGAGGAAGATGAGGGGACGGATGTTGAAAATGATGTTGTTGTGACTGAGATGCCATCCATGCATCAGAAGGAATTCATTGAGCAGGTCAAAGTGAATGATTCCTTGGACGAGAGTCGTAGGAAGGAGTTGGCACGGGTGTTGTGCGAGTATCAGGATGTGTTTTCCGATGTACCTAAGAAGACGACAGCTGCGGAATGCAAGCTGTATTTGACAAGTGACGAGCCTGTTCGTGCTCCTCCTTATAAGGTGCCTCAGGCCTTGAGCTGTTTACCAATTTCATATCTCTCACAACACACAGCAACGAATTCACCTAATTCGGCCCCCAAGAACAACAGGATGATCTATTGTCACAACCAGTGCTGAGTGAGGTAGGCAGAGTTGGAAAATCTGAGGACATGTTTGTGAAAGAGGAAAGTCCACGGATGGTGGCGGATGAATCACAGTCTCGGGATTACCAGACCAAATCGGTCCAGAGTGTGGAGGTTGGTGATGTTCTGGGTGAGGAACAAGGTGACTTTATGGTAGAGCAAAGTAAGGTAGATTCCATTGATGCGACTGTGAATGTGAGATTGAGTAACGTAGATCTTGAAAGAAACTCTAGAGAAGGAGATAGACATGATGTTGAGGAATGGGAATCATAGAACAGGCGGATTCTCCTTACGGTCACCCAGTCGACCCTGAACAATTAGTCCTGGCTGAGGTCGCCAAATTGTCACGTAAGAAAATACGCCAAGGAGCCAATTGTTCAGGTCGCAAGTCAGAGAGATACAATGGGGTAGTGATAAATGGGATGAACAGCAGGAACGGGAGTTTAAACTCGCAGAGCTGCGAGCTGCCGCGGATGAGAGGAGTGCTACCTGCTAGCACTAGCACTAGCAGTAGCACTCCTCTCATCCGCGGCAGCTCGCAGCTCTGCGAGTTTAAACTCCCGTTCCTGCTGTTCATCCCATTTATCACACCGCGTTGTAACAAATTTACTTAGATCGCCCCCCGTAAATCCTGCCTCTCTACCTGCAGCAGAAAACTCCCTCACAAGCTCCGCGCTAGCCATTGTAATTTTCAACACACTCAAACGATACTCACGAAAGTCAATGAAAGTCTAAGTCAAATCTACAAAATTACAAATAAGACCCGAGAGTCTAAGCCTAGTCCTTGTCTACACAATCTTAAAAAGATGTCAAAAAAATACTCCACATAATTGACATGTCATAGATTTATAACGACTTCAAATTCAATCCTTACTTAAATACATAAATGTACAACACTAAGTCTTAAACCCGACAACAAAATGTCTTCAGACTACACGTCATCAGTATTCAGTATTTAAAGTTACAATCTACACATAAAAATACCGTTTGTCAGAGTCACACACTGCACAAACCAAAATCCACAAACTAGACTAGTCAGTGCCACTTTCTACCATAATATTCATATTCATAAATATCATAACATAATAAATCTAATCCAGTGACAAATACTTACTAGTCTACGTACACCAACCAGACACAAATTACCTTGTCCTACTATCGCATTTCCAATATGTATAAAGTTCCTGACCGAACACACTTCGTCCCTAAAGTTATCACATATAATGCATAATAAAAATCCACTGGAAATCTACTTCGTGGTATGAATCGACCAGCGGTACAAATTACCGATTGAATGTTACGGAGCCTATCCAATTCGCCCGTACCGATATAGGCAGTAGCTACCACACACACACTTCCATACACACGTTACATTAATGACCCATCCCAGGTCCCCACACGTTGTATATGCGCTGTACAGTACTAACTCACCAACATCGTTCCCGCACGTGTGCGAACGACATCGTTTCCGAAACAAAAAACCATTTGTCCAAACCACCATCGCTACCCCTCTGAACCTGCAAAACACATACATAAAGCTACAAAACTTAACCTATAATGTGCTGCACTGCCCAACGACCCTGAACAATTAGTCCTGGCAAGGTCGCCAAATTGTCACGTAAGAAAATACGCCAAGGAGCCAATTGTTCAAGGTCGCAAGTCAGAGAGATACAATGGGGTAGTGAAGAATGCGCTGCGACGGTTGTGTGCTGACGAGCCACAGAAGTGCGGGCAGATATCTGTCCCACTCCCGTGGCTCGTCAGCATGTTGAATATTTTAAATATGCACAATCATACACATTACTCAATTGAAGCCAAGACTATACGGGATGCAGCGCTTAATTCAGTCATTTGTGTCATTTGTTGCGAATAAATAAGTACTTTAAGATATACGTGAGCACTATTTTTTTTTTTCCGTGCGAAGTACGAAAATAATTCCTTTCGATTTACTCGTATCATTTCGTTTTAGATATCAATTTCCAACACAAAGAGTCGAATCAATGGCGTACCCAGGATTTTTCCAATGAGGAGAGGAGGGGGGGGGGGGGGGTGGTGTCCGTAGACAATTTTCGCAAGCCGAGTCCGAGAACCTTCAACAATTTCGAGGCCGAGATCATTGGTAATTATGGTCAAGACCGCTAAAAAAGTCGTCTCGAGACGAGTTACCAAGTGGTAAAGGGGGGGGGGGGGGGGGGTGGGGGGGGGGGGGGGGGGGGGGATGGGGGGGGGGAGATGTTTAACCCCAAACCCCCTGGGTACGCATAGGGGTCGAATTTAAATAGGGGGGGGGGGGGTGTCCGTAGAAATTGATCGAAGCCGAGAGCAAGAACCTTCACAATTTTCGAGGCCGAGATCATTGGTAATTATGGTCGAGCCCGCTAAAAAGTTCGTTTCGAAACCAGTTACAAGTGGTATAGGTGGGGGGGGGGGGGTGGGGGGGGTTAACCCCCTGGAGTATGGCCTATGGTCGAATTCAAATATGGAAATTTATGTAAAACATGGTTGAAAGCTATGTAGCGTGATTTGTAAACTGATGAATATTAAATATACACGCAAAGTAAAGGTCTGATGATCCTAAAATCCTAGATTTTATTCCGGGTGAAGCTGCTTAGCAAGAACCAGCAGCCGTTTCATAAGCATTAGCAAATTATTATGATACAGGTCCACTTTTTAATTTTAACTCGTCTCCAAGCAGCACTGCTTAGTGTTTATAAACCATGATTTAAAACCATAGTTTACATAAACCTCCTTTGTGAATTCCAGCCATAGTTTTAGTCTCCTGCATGACCCGGGGAAACCAACTCTTTAGTCACCACAAACATGTCATTATCGATTTTTCTTGTTTCCCTATTTAGCACAGATTTTGATTAAAACTGCATATATATATAGACGATCCGTTTATTGTTTTGTTTTATTTTATAGATGCAGCCGAGTCTTTTTTTATCATGAAGACGGTAGAGTGCATGTTCATATTTACAGTTGGAGGTTCGAATTCGTTAATCAGTCACCCGATGCCATCTTGGAAACGACTTGCGCACGATGCGTAATGCCCACATTGAATCGATGTTACTGCTGTATGTACATAACGTTAGCCTAGTTCTAATTGCCGACCCACTGTGTAGCATCCCCACGCTTGTAGATTTTTAATGGGCAACACCCCGTTGACATTCTCATCTTTGTGGATGCTGTTATATGATGTCGTACCCATAACTACACAGGAGGCCTGAGTGGCCAGTGAGACCGGTGTTCAGAAACTTCGTTTAACCAATCTGTTTTTTAGGGGGAAATAATATAAGCAGATATATGACATGTAGTTGTTATAATTGAGGATCATTGGAAATCATGTCAGTAGTAAGTATATGAGAGTAGGTACCATGCATGAGGTATGTAGTTTTCAGCAGTATTTTTTCTTAATTATTAAATTGAAAACAACATCTTGCCCCAAGCATTTATTTCCTCTTTATTGAAACGAAATAAGTGTATTAGGTTGTAAGTTAAACACAGGTCCTATACCTGTTATACGCAAAGGTAGTGATAGATACACCAAGAAGAATCAGACAGGACAGACGTATAACGATAGCAGATGCAGTTAGGAATATCGCCCAGATTTCTAAAAATATAAGAAAAATGCTACATTATTTACAAATGCCAGTAGTTATGAGTACAAATACATATTTTCTATTAAGCTATTTTCAGTATGGTATATGAATTGTATCTTACTAACATCACACATGACAAACGCATAAACGATTGGATATATTAGAGAGAAGTTTTAATTCTTACGTCATTAATAGATAACACTATGCATTATCAAGCATATCCCTTTCTTTTATGAAGGTTGATTGTTGAAATGTAAGTCAAATATAATAGAATTGCATGGACATTGAGTTTGCAATAACAAATACATACTATTTCCATGCTTAGAATTGTAAAGATCAAATAAGTAAACTTACCAGTATAGTGTTGAATGTTTTCTTGCATTCTGTGGGTTCTTGTAGTAACATGTATTTCCGTTGCGTGTTGCAATGCAGGATCTAACAAAAGGAGCACAATCAGAGGAAAGTCTTTCCATATTAACCGTATTGAAGTTCAGACGGTATTCGAACAATTCGATAATTATATTAAAATATTCTGCTTTCTTTTTGTGATGTAGCTTTTAGTAAATGCTATCCACTTTGCATACATTTTGATTTGTCCTACAGTAGTTATGTCATAGGCGTACCAAAGGGGGTTAAGCAAAAATTTACGAAAAAAATTACTGTTTTGGTGGTTTGAACCCCCCCCCCCCCCCCCACCCTTTACCAATTTGTACCGGGTCTCAAGTCCACATTTTTAGC